>QNTS01000524.1:353046-428204 GCA_003317085.1 Hucho hucho
AGAAAAGGCAAAACAGTGGGGTGTGGTCTGAGAGAGAATCTTAGCACTAGAGTCCACTCCATGTTTCAGGTTAAAAAAAGGATGACGACATGCCTGAAATTCAGTTTTTCACTAGCACAAAGCATTGTGGGTACTAGACCAGGTGGGGCCGGGCCTTCTGGTAATGTGGGGGCCATAAATCCAATTCTAAAGCCATATAGGCACATATCTGACAGCTTTCATAGTATGACTGTATGTGTCTATGCAGCTTCAGAATAAGGATCTCTCTAAGGGATGCTCTCAATGTAGCTCATATTCAGTAACAATTCCAGTAATTGGTATGGTTCAATGGTGTTCCCAAAAATACTTTATATGAGTAAGCCATGTTCTAACTGTATAATATGTACTGTATATAGGCAAAATATAAATCTAAACAAAATAGCAATACAATGGAACAAATGACATTGAATTATTACAGTTCAAATACTCCAAAAATTTTACTGGCTCTTGTCGAGTCACTTATGAAACCAAACAGCTGGAGTTTCCACGCATGACTTAATCATTCAAACAATTTCATTAATAATGTAAAACTACCAAGTAATTCTGTACAACACAACAACAAAAGTGTCATCTCCAGCATCAGTACACAAAACACAGTCTTGTTTATACAATTTGTATTCATCATGCTGTGTCTGAGCCTGTATGTCTGTATGCTGTGTCTGAGCTCGTATGTCTGCATGCTGTGTCTGAGCCTGTATGTCTGCATGCTGTGTCTGAGCCTGTATGTCTGCAAGCCAAAGACACATTTCCATTGTTAATCAAACGATGGGACAATTACTTTTTGAATTTGAGCTGGAACTCACTCACCATAGAGAATGGTCACCATGGAGACGGGCATGACCAGGATGCCCAGAAGCATGTCAGCGACGGCCAGCGACATTAGGAAATAGTTGGTGGCATTCTGGAGCTTCTTCTCCAGAGACACAGCCATGATAACCAGGATGTTACCCGTCACCGTAACAGCGATGACCGCCAGGATCAGCAATGCTGCCCAGTTCTTGTCCACTGCCTTCATCCCCGTTGCACACCGCGATGATGCCAGGATCCTCCCTTCCTCACTGTAACCCCTGACGCCATGAGTCCAGTTGCCTGACGGAAAGTTATTCACATCGGCGTCTTCATTCCTGTTACACCCGTTTGAAAAATTCCTGCCTCCATTTCCCAGAAAACCCTCTGACCCGGGAAGCCAAGGTTCAGGGTTAAAGGGCGGAAGAGTTACAGCTTTGACAGCAGACGAGATCAACTCCGATACGTTCCCGTGCAGGTTCATTATGTCAGTTCCCATACACCTCCAGCACGTTACTTACAAAAACACACTTACTCCT
The DNA here is from genome assembly GCA_003317085.1 of Hucho hucho. Classification (NCBI taxonomy): domain Eukaryota; kingdom Metazoa; phylum Chordata; class Actinopteri; order Salmoniformes; family Salmonidae; genus Hucho; species Hucho hucho. The sequence continues at coordinate 354,411 of QNTS01000524.1, forward strand.
ACAGGTCTCTTACAAGAGAGGAGAAAAAGGGATATGTCGGTCCTTAAGAGTCTCCAAATGGTCTCCATCATCGTTCTCTGAGCAACGTGTCAAAAAACGCCACAGAACAATAGAGAGGTCTATGACTTTCGCTCTGTTGCAAGTATTCCAAACCAGAGAGCTCTTTTTCTCACATTCAATCCTTTTCTCAGGTACACATTATCACCTGTTGATCAGAGGTTCAATCCATTTGGAATCAGGAAAGTAGAATCATTAGAATGTGCTCAACTCTAGCATGCCAGTTTGGTGAGAAAGGTATCCACACTGTCAGATGGCACCGATTGCTCGGTTAAATCCTTACCTCATTTTAGCGATGGAGAAGATTAGACTTGAGATGTGTGTGTGTGTGTCAGATAATCCTCAGGTGTCTTTGCTGCTCCTGCTAGGGTTTACAGCTGTGTGTGTGAGTGCTATGGAAATGGAGAAGAAGCATGATGAGTGACGACAGGTGTCACACACACACTCTCTCTCTTTCTCAGTCACACACACACATTCACACACATATAAACACACACACACACACACACTTCCAGCCAGGTCCGTCCTCTGAGCTGGGAGGGAGGCGAGTTTTGCCAGATGTGATGGATGGAAAATCCTAGTTTGGGAAAAACAGTCACCCTAAAAACATTCCTCTACTTTTCTTCCATTTTTCAATTTTTTCTTCCTTATTCCTTCAGCCCTTTAGTCCAGCCTCCACAGAGCCTACATTGTTTTCTTTCCTATTTGACAAGTGACAGGTTCTCCAAGTCCCCTGATTATTAGGAAGTTCCCACTTCAGCCGTCAGTTACTGAGCAGTATTCCACTGTGTGCTGTTTCTGCTTTCTCACACACACTCACATACGCTCTCCGTGCCTCACACTCTCTCTCTCTCTCGCTTTCTCTCGCTCTCTCACACACTTTCTCTGTTCTGTTCCCCTCTCCATGCACCTTTCTCTCCCTCCCTGTTTCACACTCTCTCTCTCGCTCCCTCTTTCACTGCCCCTCCCCTCCCCTCTTTCACTGCCCCTCCCCTCTCTCACTACCCCTCCCCTCTTTCACTCAATTTGCACTCTCTCTCTATCTTTCTCTCTCTCCCTCTCTCTCTCTCTCTCTCTCTCTCTCGACACAGACCAGTTCACTGTAGGTCTTCGGTGTACACACAGTAGCATTTAGAAGTTGTTTTGTGAGAGCTCATAAAAGTACTGTTTTGCACTGATAAATAAGCTGAATCCAGGGAGCATAGTGTGCATACAGGGGTCCTTCTGAGTGCTGTCTGAGCACAATAAACCCCCCTGCTGTACACACCGAAGGACCAGTCTGAGCACAATAACCTCCCTGCTGTACACACCGAAGGACCAGTTAGAGCACAATAACCCCCCCTGCTGTACACACCGAAGGACCAGTCTGAGCACAATAAACCCCCCCTGCTGTACACACCAAAGGACAACCTCTTTCCCCCACTGGGGGCTTTCACACACTTTCTCAAGCAGAAACATGTAGGAAGACATAAAGTATAAACACACAACTGGGTCCTGGACTTACTGATGGGCCGCCCCCAGGTGGTGAAGGTAGGAAACAACACCTGCACTTCACTGATCCTCAACACTGGGGCCCCACAAGGGTGCGTGCTCAGCCCCCTCCTGTACTCCCTGTTCACCTATGACTGCGTGGCCACGCACGCCTCCAACTCAATCATCAAGTTTGCAGATGACACACCAGTAGTAGGCCTGATTGCCAACAATGACGAGACAGCCTGGAGGTGAGGGCCCTGGGAGTGTGGTGCTATGAAAATAACCTCTCACCCAACGTCAACAAAACAAAGGGGCTGATCGTGGACTTCAGGAAACAGCAGAGGGAGCACCCCCCTATCCACATCGTCAGGACCGGAGAGGAGAAGGTGCAAAGCTTCAAATTCTTCGGCGTACACATCACTGACAAACTGAAATGGTACACCCACACAGCGCCTCTTCAACGTCAGGAGGCTGAAGAAATTTAGCTTGGCACCTAAAACCTTGACAAATTTTTACAGATGCACAATTGAGAGCATCCTGTCGGGCTGTATCACCTCCTGGTACGGCAACTGCACCGCTCGCAACCGCAGGGCTCTCCAGAGGGTGGTGCGGTCTGCCCAACGCATCATCGGGGGCAAACTACCTGTCCTCCAGGACACCTACAGCACCCGATGTCACAGGAAGGCCAAAAAGATCATCAAGGACAACAACCACCCGAGCCACTGCCTGTTCACCCCACTGTCATCCAGAAGGTGAGGTCAGTACAGGTGCATCAAAGCTGGGACCGAGATACTGAAAAACAGCTTCGATCTCAAGGCCATCAGACTGTTAAATAGCCATCACTGGCACATTAGAGGCTGCTGCCCTATATATCACTGGCCACTTTAATAATGGAACACTAGTCACTTTAATAATGTTTACGTATTTTGCATTACTCATCTCATATGTATATACTGTATTCTATTCTATTCTACTGTATCTTAGTCTATGCCACTCTGACATTGCTCGTCCAAATATTTATATATTTTTAATTCCATTATTTTACTTTAGATTTGTGTGTATTGTGTTTATTGTTGTGAAATTGTTAGATATTACTGCACAGTTGGAGCTAGAAACACAAGCATTTTGCTAAACCCACAATAACATCTGCTAAACACGTGTATGTGACCAATAAAATTTGATTTGATGTGACACATAAACACATTTAGATACATACTCAAGCATACATACATGTATGCACACATGCAGGCAGACAGGGACAAGGAACACAGACATTTCTCTGTAGCCAGCAGCATGAGCTTGAGTCATGAAAGAGATAATGGTAATACTAGGATAAAATGGGATTAGGATGATAAAGATAAATGATTGAATGAGCCAAAAAAAGAAGAGAGAGAGAGAGAGAGAGAGAGCGAACAGACGTGTCTTTGGCTGACTGTGTTGCACCTGAAAGCAAGCATTATACAGAATCTGTCTATCTAATGGGGACATTATTTACGTAAGCCAGTGTGGGGTTGAAAGGTGTTTCTGTTTTGTATGTTAGTGTTTCATTTGTCTTAAGTAGATTCCTTCCCATTTTTACATTTTAGTCATTTATCCAAAGTGATTTACAGTTAGTGCATTCATCTTAAGATAGTGGGGTGATATGTCTTCTCCTCTCACTGTCCTGGAGATTCATTCTCTCCCTCATTAGTGGAGTAGTGAATAAATACAATGTTGTATCATCACATACATCAGATAGGTGCAGTGAAATGTGTTGTTTTACAGGGTCAGTCATAGTAGTACAGCACCCCTGGAACTAATTAGGGTTAAATGACTTGCTCAAAGGTACATTGACTGATTTTCCCCGTGTCTGCTCAGGAATTTGAACCAGCAACCTTTTGGTTAATGGCCCAATACTCTAACCACTAGGCTACCTGCCACATAGTATTAGTAGCAGTCATGGTAGAGACTATGAAGTTACAGCCAGCACCACATAACAGAGATGACTCGGCTAGTTTGTTTGCCCTTTCAATTAGCTATATGCTAATTGTGTAGCAGAGTGCTATACTGTAGCGGTGTTGGTGTTAATTAACGCTGATATGAGCGGAGGCTGCTGCCTAACAAAGATACTGTGGCTGCCTACATTTACACACACACGCCAGACAACACACACAGGCACACACAGACACGGACATACATGAACATACACATTAAGCCACAAATTACATTGATAGAGGTGACAGCTGAGAGTGTCCCAACCAAACTTATCCTATACCTTGGCCCTGCTACTGCTGAGCTGGGTCAATTGCTGTGATTCCTATCGTACCAGTCCGCTCATCTTACTGCTCTCTCGTTCCTCCTTCACTCCTCCTGGCCAAATCATTTATCCCAGGCAAGGGAGGTCCATTAATTTATGACTGAAAAGCTTAATAAAAGTGCCAATAAAATCAAGCATCCGTGGAGATTTACTGTGATCGAGTGGAATAATGGAATCCTTTGTCATGACCCACTCAAAAAGTATTCTTATTGGAATGTATTACTTTTCCTCCCTCTGCCATTTTTATAAGCGCTCTATATTCTAAATTGTATTATCTAAAGTCCAAGTGGGCTGGGCTTAGTGACTTCCTCATGTCGTCAGCCACATGAATTTAGATGTCAGATATCAGATATTGGATGGGGCAGCGAAATGAGATCCAGCTCACTGTTTGATTGAATTACATGTTAAACAGATGAAATAAACAAAGCAATTAACAAATGGAAAAACAAATTAAATACATTTTCACCACCAATTATCAGACTCGTGCTACTCAAGGGCTCTTAAAACGGAGACTGAATAATGTGTCTGAGAGTATTTAAAACAGCACAAGGAAATGTTACTTTTAAACAAATGAGTTAGGCTACTCCGTAGTCGTGTTTAATGTACATGTCCGTATAGTTTTCGAAGCTATTTGTAATAGCTACAATTTTAATTATCTCACAGGTTGTGAACGTATACTGTATGTCTTCAGAATGGTGCAAATGTCTCTTTTGGCACCTAGCTGATGAATACTAAGGTGGTAAAACAGCAGATGGGACAAAGGAGAATATGTCAGGCCAAGCTTAATTTTTCACACTGGCCAGACAGGCTATGCTCTCACTTGCTGTTCGGCAAAGGTCACACACACACACACACACACACACACACACACACACACACACACACACACACACACACAAATATTCAAAAAATCTGGAAATTATGCAGAAATATATATTTTTTTACGGTATTCCAAATGTGTTTTTATTAACCGTCATCTGGCCTTTTAGAGAGAGGAAGTCATCTAACCACACTTCCAATTGTCATATTAATAGCAGAGGACTTGATGGAGAGTTCCACGTTTACAATCACACCTTACCTCACTGTCTATCCTACATCAGTGTCATTTCAGATTATATGGAAGATTAACTTTAGTAAACTACTATCTGTACTGTATTTTACTGTACGTCTGGACACAAGGACGTCGCTCAATGTACTGTAATCAATCTGCATTCCCCCATGTGTTATAGGTCATGATGACAGCCGCATGTCAGACATAACAGGTGTTCTGTCCTTGGGCTCATCTTTGAGGAGGCAGGTCAGGTGGCTCTGGTACTTTACAGGATTCGTTCAATTCGTAAAAGGTAATTTTGGTTGGCATTACACTGTGGCCCCTTTTCCAACCAATCAGAGACAAAAACATTTTTTGAAAATAAGAAGAAATATTGTTCAGTAAGGACAGTGATTTTTCCCCTTTTTTCCTACTGAAGCCTACCTCAGATAAAACAAATGTTGAGTGGATGACAGAGAGAACAGAGATTGGCTCAATAGACCATAACATTCATGTTGCTGACTGTAGTCCTAAACAATGTCCTCCATCAACACCCCTCCCTTCTCCTCCACTTCATCTTGATAAACAACCTGTCCTCGCTGTTCACAAATACAGATATAGTCTTCCCCCTCTCCCTCCCTCCCTCCCTCCCTCCCTCAACCCTTCCTCTCTCGTTTTATCTGCTTACACCATTGATAATGTGTGGATATGCAGAAGTGATCGATAGCTATGAGAGGAAAAGGAAATAAACTGATGTAAAAAGTCAAAGGTCACCCAGTTATAAGACTTATGTAGATAAATCACGTTGTTCTCAATCAACAATTACTGACTGTGCTATGATATAATTCAATGAGACGAGAACGGAGGGAAGCAAACAGATGTTAAACGTCTGTAAAGGTCAAAGGTCACTGTGATCCATCACATCCCATTGGAAGGCTGATTGATCTATATCTCACAAGAGTTATAGATGGACATTGTAAACCAACAGTAACTGACTGGTTATCTAGATCTCACTGATCTAAGATACTATGCTACAGAGTGGCATTTCCATCCACATCGACATGGTCACAGTGGAGAGGGTGAAAGCGTGCACATCACTGACAACATGAAATGGTCCATCCACTCAAACAGACAGTGAGGTGAAGAAGGCGCAACAGTTTCCTCTAGACGTGACGCTTGGCATTCAGGCCAAAGAGTTCAATCTTGGTTTCATCAGACCAGAGAATCATGTTTCTCATTGTCTGAGTGTCCTTTAGGTGCCTTTTGGCAAACTCCAAGCGAGCTGTCATGTGTCTTTTACTGAGGAGTGGTTTCCGTCTGGCCACACTACCATAAAGGCCTGATTGGTGGAGTGCTGCAGAGAGGGTTATCCTTCTGGAAGCACCTCCCATATCCAAAGAGGAAATCTGGAGCTCTGTCAGAGTGACCATCGGGTTCTTGGTTACCTCCCTGACCAAGGCCCTTCTCTACTGATTGCTCATTTTGGCAGGGTGGCCAGTTCTAGGAAGAGTCTTGGTGGTTCCAAACTTCTACCATTTAAGAATGATTGAGGTCACTGCATTCTTGGGGACCTTCAGTGCTGCAGAAATGTTTTGGTACCCTTCCACAGATCTGTGCCTCGACACAATCCTGTCTCTGAGATCTACAGACAATTCCTTCAACCTTATGGCTTGTTTTTTGTTTGACCTTATATAGACAGGTGTGTGCCTTTCCAAATCATGTCTAATCAATTGAATTTACCAGAGGTGGACACCAATCATGTTGTAGAAACATCTCAAGGATTATTAATGGAAACAGGATGCACCTGAGCTTAATTTCGAGTCTCATAGCAAAAGTTCTGAATACTTATGTAAATAAGAATGGGAGAAACTCCCCAAAAACGGGTGTGCCAAGCTTGTAGTGTCAACCGAAGAAGACTCAACGCTGCATTCGCTGCCAAAGGTGCTTCAACAAAGTACTAAGTAAAGGGTCTGAATACTTATGTAAATGTGATATTTCTGTTTATTTTTTTAAATAATATATATATATACTGAACAAAAACATAAATGCAACTTGTAAAGTGTTGGTCACATGTTTCATGATCTAAAATAAAATATCCCAGAAATGTTCCATATGCACAAAAAGCTTATTTCTCACATTTCTTTATATCCCTGTTAGTGACTATTTCTCCTTTGCAAGATTATCCATCCACCTGACAGGTGTGGCATATCAACAAGCTGATTGAACAGCATGATCTTTACACAGGTGCACCTTGTCCTGGGGACAATAAAAGGCAACCTCCAACTTCATTTTAGAGAATTTGGCAGTACGTCCAACCATACATTTTACCTCAACTAACCTGTACCCCCGCACATTGACTCGGTACCAGTACCCCCCTGTATATACCCTTATTTTATTGTGTTACTTTTTATAATTTTTTACTTCAGTTTATTTGGTAAATATTTTCTTAACTCTTTCTTGAACTGCATTGTTGGTTAAGGGCTTGTAAGTAATTATTTCAAGGTAAGGTCTACACCTGTTGTATTTGCCGCATGTGACAAATAAAGTTTGATTTGATTTGTAACAACGCCATCCCAGTACTTCCACATCTGGCTTCTTCACTTGCGGGATCGTCTGAGACCAGCCACCCGGACAGCTGATGACACTGTGTGTTTGCACAACCAACGAATTTCTGGGAAATTAAGATCAGGGAAGCTCATCTGTGTGCTCGTCATCCTCACCAGTGTCTTGACCTGACTGCAGTTCGGCCTCATAACCAACTCTAGTGTGCAAATGCTCACCTTCGATGGCGACTGGCACACTGGAGAAGTGTGATCTTCACGGATTAATCCTGGTTTCAATTGTACCGGGCAGATAGCATCGTGTGAGCGAGTGGTTTGCTGATGTCAACGTTGTGAACAGAGTGCCCCATGGTGGCGGTGGGGTGTGGTTATGGTATGGGCAGGCATAAACTATGGACTATGTAAACAATTGCATTTTATCGATGGCAATTTGAATGCACAGGAATACCATGACGAGATCCTGAGGCCCATTGTCGTGCCATTCATCTGCCACCATCACCCAAGTAGTGCAGCGGTCTAAGGCACTGCATCTCAGTGCAAGAGGCATTACAACAGTCCTTGGTTCGGATCCAGGCTGTATCACATCCGGCCATGATTGGACCCATAGGGCAGCGCATAATAATTTTCCTGATAATGCACAGCCCCATGATGCAAGTGTCTGTACACAATTCCTGGAAGCTGAAAATGTCCCAGTTCTTCCATGGCCTGCATACTCACCAGACATGTCACCCATATTTGGAATGGTCTGGATCAACGTGTTCCAGTTCCCGCCAATATCCAGCAACTTCGCACAGCCATTGAAGAGGAGTGGGATAACGGTCCACAGGCGGTCCATAGTCAACAGCCTAATCAACTCTATGCAAAGGAGATGTGTCGCACTGCATGAGGCAAATGGTTGTCACACCAGATACTAACTGGTTATCTGATCCAGGCCCATAATTATTTTTAAATGATTTTTTTTTTTTATTTAACCTTTATTTAACTAGGCAAGTCAGTTAAGAACAAATTCTTATTTTCAATGACGGCCTAGGAACAGTGGGTTAACTGCCTTGTTCAGGGGCAGAACAACAGATTTTTACCTTGTCAGCTCAGGGATTCAATCTTGCAACCTTTCGGTTACTAGTCCAACGCTCTAACCACTAGGCTACCTGCCGCCCCGACCAACAGATGCATATCTGTATTCCCAATCATGTGAAATCCATAGATTAGAATTTATTTCCATTGACTGATTTCTTTATATGAACTGTAACTCAGTAAAATCTTTGAAATTGTTGCATGTTGCGTTTATATTTTGGTTTAGTGTATATATACAGTTGAAGTCGGAGGTTTACATACACCTTAGCAAAATACATTTAAACTCAGTTTTTCACAATTCCTGACATTTAATCCAAGTAAAAATACGCTGTTTTAGGTCAGTTAGGATCACCACTTTATTTTAAGAATGTGAAATGTTAGAATAATAGTAGAGATAATTATTTATTTCAGCTTTTACATATACTCAATTAGTATTTGGTAGCATTATGTAATGACGCTAAGAGCGGTGTGTGTAGAGTCAGGCGCAGAGAGCAGAGTAACGGTACAACCGTCTTTAATGTGTCCAAACAAATACAATGTCCAACGCCCAAACACATGGGTGAAAAACAAGACGGCATACAACGAACACAAAGTAGCCCAAAAACATGGGACAAATACAAGCGCTCTCAAAAACAGAAAACAATCCCGCACGAAAGGAGGCGGGCTAAACCGGCTTAAATAGCCCTACTAACCAAAACGAAAACAGGTGCAAACAATCAGGAAAATGAACAGAAAGAAAATAGATGATCGGTGGCAGCTAGTAGGCCGGTGACGACGACCGCCAAAAACCGCCCGAACCGGCAGAGGAGCCACCATTGGTGGAAGTCGTGACACATTGCCTTTAAATTGTTTAACTTGGGTCAAACGTTTCAGGTAGCCTTCCACAAGCTTCCCACAATAAGTTGGGTGAATTTTGGCCCATTCCACCTGACAGAGCTGGTGTAACTGAATCAGGTTTGTAGGCCTCCTTGCTCGCACAAGCTTTTTCAGTTCTGCCCACACATGTTCTATAGGATTGAGGTCAGGGCTTTGTGATGGCCACTCCAATACCTTGGCTTTGTTGTCCTTAAGCCATTTTGCCACAAGTTTGGAAGTATGCTTGGGGTCATTGTCCATTTGGAAGACCCATTTGCGACCAAGCTTTAACTTCCTGACTGATGTCTTGAGATGTTGCTTCCATATATCCACATAATTTTCCTTTCTCATGATGCCATCTATTTTGTGAAGTGCACCAGTCCCTCCTGCAGCAAAGCACCCCCACAACATGATGTGCCACCCCTGTGCTTCACGGTTGGGATCGTGTTCTTCGGCTTGCAAGCATCCCCCTTTTTCCTCCAAACATAAGGATGGTCATTAAGGCCAAACACTTCTATTTTTGTTTCATCAGACCAGAGGACATTTCTCCAAAAAGTATGATCTTTGTCCCCATGTGCAGTTGCAAACCGTAGTCTGGCTTTTTTATGGCGGTTTTGGAGCAGTGGCTTCTTCCTTGCTGAGAGGCCTTTCAGGTTATATTGATATAGGACTCGTTTTACTGTGGATATAGATACTTTTGTACCTGTTTCCTCCAGCATCTTCACAAGGTCCTTTGCTGTTGTTCTGGGATTGATTAGCACTTTTCGCACCAAAGTACGTTAATCTCTAGGAGACAGAACGCGTCTCCTTCCTGAGCGGTATAGCTGCGTGGTCCCATGGTGTTTATACTTGCGTACTATTGTTTGTACAGATGAACGTGGTCCCTTCAGGCGTTTGGAAATTGCTCCTAAGGATGAACCAGACTTGTGGAGGTCTCCAATTTTTTTCTGAGGTCTTGGCTGATTTCTTTTGATTTTCCCATGATGTCAAGCAGAGGCACTGAGTTTGAAGGTAGGCCTTGAAATACATCCACAGGTACACCTCCAATTCACTCAAATGATGTCAATTAGCCTATCAGAAGCTTATAAAGCCATGACATCATTTGCTGGAATTTTCAAAGCTGTTTAAAAGCACAGTCAACTTAGTGTATGTAAACTTCTGACCCACTTAAATTATGATACTGTGAATTATAAGTGAAATAATCTGTCTGTAAACAATTGTTGGAAATATTACTTGTGTCATGCACAAATTAGATGCCCTAACCGACTTGCCAAAACTATAGTTTGTTAACTAGAAATTGGTGGAGTGGTTGAAAAACGAGTTTTAAAGACTCCAACCTAAGTGTATGTAAACTTCCGACTTCAACTGTATATATATATATCAAATCCTATCATATATATATATATATATATATATATATATACAGTATTCTGAAACTATATACAGTATATATTAAACATCAAGGACACCTGCTCTTTCCATGACATAGACTGACCAGACAAATCCAGTTGGAAGATATTATCCCTTATTGATGTCACTTGCTAAAGCCACAGTGTAGATGAAGGGGGAGACAGGTTAAAGAAGGATTTTTAAGCCTTGAGACAATTGAAACATGGATTCTGGGATTTGTGTGTTTTGTTTTGTATTGTTAGGCATTCTGCTGCACCTGCGATATCATCTGAAAAATATGTGTACGTGACCAATAACATTTGATTTGATTTGCACGAGTTGACTGACATTGTAAATGCAATGCTGTGTAACATGTAGAGAACTGAACAGAGTGACATTGTTATCAATAAGTTGTTGACCTACGGTAGTACACAAGGCCTGTAGATACTCACAGATTGTCAACAAAAAGAGCCTGTGTTAAAGGCCCAATGCAGACGTTTTTATATCAAATAATCTCTAGGTAACAAGGAAGTTCCTTACTGTAATAGATTTCCATAAAAATTGGCAAAAATAGACTTGGAGCAAAAAGCTATTTCTCAAGCAATAATATTTCTAGGACTGTCGGAGTGGTGGAGTGGGGAGGGGGAAACATAAAACTACCTGTTATTGGCAGAGAAGTTTGGAACTCTCTTTGTTATTGGTCTAGTAACCGCTTTACCGCATGGTGATGTCACCATGCAAAGCCGAAACTCCCGCCCATGCAAACCTGCTGATTAGAAGTTCCTGTGTAGATTGTATTTCCAACCAACACCTATCAGGAAATAACACTCATCAAATGTTTTCACACTTTTAAAGCGTTAGTTTCATCAGCTGTTGTACAATATGATATAAAACATGGGTGGAAAAATGCATTTTGGCTGCACTGGGCCTTTAAGAGTTTACAGCTATTCCTGACCCTGAAGGACTGGAGACAGGGTGAGCTGGGAACATTGCCTCAGGTGTCCTTCCTGAGAAAGAGATAGAGAAAAAGAACATGACATTCACAAAGTCATAAAGGACAGCTTATATTGAGTAAGATTCTTTTTATTCACTTTCATCATGCGTGGATAGCCTCTACAATGATTCAGCTGAATACAATAATGAACCCTCTGAGTAAAATGGCTTAATCGTCATGACCTTTCTCCTGTTATGGAGATGGGTGGGAGAAAGATAGCTAAATGTCATTCACAGGGTCTCAACTTATACCCCCCTCTCCTCTCCTCTCCTCCTCGTCTTTCCTCTCTTAGCTCCAAAATCACTCTCAATTCCTCCCCCTCACACTCTAATCTTCCCCTTCACTCTCTTCCTTCTTTTCTCCTCTCCTCTCTTGCTTTCTCCTCTCCTGTTCAATCTCCGGCATCATGTCACTCTCACATTCCCCCCATCTCTTGTGTCACCCGGGGGGGACAGAGCTGCTCTGTACTGGGGCTTATGTCTCAACAGGACACAGAAGGTTGTTGTGTCCATGGGCAAGGTGCTGTGTTGGCTGCCGCTGCTGCTGCCATACTGTACCTGCCAGGCACATGATGAGTTGACAGAGAGGTTCAATCAATGACATCCGAGACAGGCCCCTGAGACCCCTACAGTACATCCATGACTGGAGGAGTCCAAATGGATGTTTGACATAAACTCATGATAACACTGCCTCTCTCTCTCTCTCTCTCGTACTAGGTCTCTTTTGCTCTTTCTCTTCCTTTATCTCTTCCCCTCCTTCTTTCTCCGTCTCTCTGTCTTCACTATCTTTTTCTCTCTGGCTAAGCCTGTTATGCTGTTTGTTTTCTTCAGCACCCGTGGGGCTAAATTAGGGTGCATTAGTTCCCAGCAGTGTTGGAGTTTTACACACACGCACACGCACACAGACACACACTCATTAAGACCCTCTGCTCTTTCTTTCAGCCTCCCACAAATCACAGAGCTAAATACCCTTGATTTGATTAATTAAAACAAAGTGCCTTCAGAAAGTATTCATACCCCTTGACCAATTCCACATTTTGTTGTGTTACAGCCTGAAATCATAATGGATTAAATAAAACAATTTCTCACCCACCTACACACAATACCCAACTGTAGCTGTAGCTCAGCCACTCAGGAACATTCACTGTCTTCTTTGTAAGCAACTTCATCTCCTAGTTTCTGGTGGAAAGCAGACTGAACCAGGTTGTCCTCTAGGATTTTGCCTGTGCTTAGCTCCATTAGAATTTGTTTTTTGTCCTGCAAAACTCACCAGTCCTTAATGATTACAAGCATACCCACAACATGATGCAGCCACCACTATGCTTGAAAATATGGAGTGGTACTCAGTAATGTGTTGTATTGGATTTGCTCCAAACATAACACTTTGGACAAAAAGGACAAAAAAGGAAAAAAAGTTATTTCTTTGCCACAATTTTTTGCAGTATTACTTTAGTGCTTTGTTGCAGAATAGATGCATGTTTTGGAATATTTTTGTTCTTTACAAGCTACCTTATTTTCACTCTGTCAATTAGGTTAGTATTGTGGAGTAACTATAATGTTGTTGATCCATCCTCAGTTTTCTCCTATCACAGCCATTAAACTCTGTAATTGTCTTAAAGTCACCAATGGTGAAATCCCTGTGCGATTTCCTTCCTCTCCGGCAGCTGAGTTAGGAAGTACGCCTGTATCTTTGTAGTGACTCGGTGTATTGATACATTATCCAAAGTGTAAATAATAACTTCACCATGCTCAAAGCGATATTCAATGTCTGCTTTTTTTTTTACCCATCTACCAATATGTGCCCTTCTTTGTGAAGCATTGGATAACCTCCCTGGTCTTTGTTGTTGAATCTGTATTTGAGATTCACTGCTCGACTGAGGGACCTTACAGATAATTGTATGTGTGGGGTACAGAGATAAGGCAGTAATGTTAAACACTATTATTGTACACAGAGTGAGTCCATGCAACTTATTATTTGACTTGTTAAGCACATTTTTACTTCTGAACTTATTTAGACTTGCCATAACAAAGGGGTTGAAAACGTATTGACTGAAGACATTTTAGCTTTTCGTATTACTTGTTAAACAAAATCTATTTCGCTGAGCAATTGTATTGGTATAAATTGTATGATTTTCAAATGTTTTGGAGCATACAAGATAGCTCAGTATTTGTAATATTTATTTTGTACAGTATTTTTTGCTCATCTTTATCAAAGGTGCCAATAATTATAGACCTAACTATATATGATACACACAGCCCTGAGACCTTTTTCTAGCAATTCTCTTTCACTATCCACATCTAAGTGTCTAAATCAGAATATAGCTATGTCCCTACAGAGCCACAGAGGCAGCCACCTCACTGAATTTATCATATGGCTGCTGGCATAGCTGTAATTAAAACTTTATGAAGTGTGAAACCTTTTTCACTGTTTGAAAGTTTCCCCCAAATTTTTTTTACGCCTCTTCCATACAATTACATATCGCATTAAACTTCCACAATTTCCACTCCACCCCAAACAGCCAAGGCAACTGGTCTGGTTGCTTCTGTTTGACGAGATGTTTTCGGGCTGTGGTGGACATTTTAAATGAAGGGGAAAGGAATTAGGACATCTGTGCCAGAGGGGGAGAATATTATTTTGTCACATGTTTGTGTCCAGCTGTCTGTGTATTGCGTACAGGCATCTGCCAAAGAGAGAGAAACTATGTCTCTCTGTACGTCTTCTTTCTCTCCACCGCCATCACCCCGATTCTATTCATTAGCCTTCTGTTTGACCTTGGCCGCATGGCGAGTGCTCAGTATGTGGCGGGCCAGTGAGACTAATGGTGTTTACTGAATTACTAAGACTGTAGCAGTTCTCATCATCTTTTTATGACTGACTTCCTTCTCTGTTCCCTCTCTTGGGTTTTATGGTAGAAAAATGCAGATGCTCTAGACCATGAGGTAGGTTGTTCAATTTTAAAGGATATTAACAGTATTTCATATCTATGTTTCTAGCTGTAAGTGCATGTGTGTGTTTGAATACATACAATATGTGTCTGCGTTTCATACAGTGCATTCGGAAAGTATTCAGACCCCATCCATTTTTCCACATTTTGTTACATTACAGCCTTATTCTAAAATGGATTTAAAAAATTTGCATCAATCTACACAAAATAACCAATAATGACAAAGCAAAAAACTTTTTTAAACATTTTTGTTAATTTATTACAAATAAAAAACGGAAATACCTTATTTACATACGTATTCAGACCCTTTGCTATGATGCTCAAAATTGAGCTCAGGTGCATCCTGTTTTCATTGATCATAAATCATTGATCGTAAATTTAATTGATTGTCTGTATAAGGTCCCACAGTTAACAGTGCAAGTCAGAGCAAAAACCAAGCCATAAGGTTGAAGGAATTGTCTGTAGAGCTCAGAGACAAGCTTGTGCAGAGGCACAGATCTGGGGAAGGTTAGCAAAACATTTCTGCAGCATTGAAGGTCCCCAAGAACACGGTGGCCTCAATCATTCTTAAATGGAAAATGTTTGGAACCACCAAGACTCTTCCAATCGGGGGAGAAGGGCCTTGGTCAGGGAGGTGACCAAGAACCCGATGGTCACTCTGACAGAGCTCCAGAGTTGCTCTGTGGAGATGGGAGAACCTTCCAGAAGGACAACTATCTCTGCAGCACTCCACCAAGTGGGCCTTTATGGTAGAGTGGCCAGACAGAAGCCACTCCTCAGTAAAAGGCAAAATGACAGCCCGCTTGGAGTTTGCCAAAGGCATGTAAAGGACTCTCAGACAATGAGAAACAAGATTCTCTGGTCTGATGAAACCAAGATTGAACTCTTTGGCCTGAATGCCAAGCGTCACGTCTGGAGGAAACCTGGCACCATCCTTACGGTGAAACATGCTTTTGGCAGCATCATGCTGTGGGGATGTTTTTCAGCTGCAGGGACTGGGAGACTAGTCAGGATCGAGGGAAAGATGAACGGAGCAAAGTACAGAGAGATCCCTGATGAAAACCTGCTCCAGAGCACTCAGGACCTGACTGGGGCGAAGATTCACCTTCCAACAGGACAACAACCCTAAGCACACAGCCAAGACAATGCAGGAGTGGCTTCAGGACAAGTCTCTGAATGTCCTTGAGTGGCCCAGCCAGATTCATGAAAGGAAAAAACTATTGAGTCCATTAGAATAAGGCTGTAACATAACAAAATGTGGAAAACGTGAAGGGGTCTGAATACTTTCCGAATGCAACGTATGTGTCTTATGCGTGCAACAAGCCCTTGTGTTGAATGGGGGCTGTGCTCAACGTTTTTTTTTGTATGTGTTGGCGTGTTTGTCCTTTAATTTGACTCTCTCCCTCTGCTCTTCTAAATATTAAGTGTCAATCAACGTGTGACCTGAACAGTGGCCTTCAGAAGACAGTAGCAGTGGAGCCCTGTGAGGAGTGGTACATCTGATGGAGATCATCAAGAAATAACCACATAGATCATTAAATGACATCCAGAAGGGACAGAACTGGGATAGAATAACGTGACACCAGAAACAACAGGCTTTCAAAAAGAGAATAAGCTTCACATACTCCAATAATTAATTTAATTTGATGTGTTTGTTATTTTTTCAATTGGTAAGCGAGCGCTGTTACACGCTGTTACCAATTCATGAACTGGAGATCACTCTAATAGAATGTATACTGTGCAGCCCGAGGCGTTTCACAAATTTCTATTAATTTCTTGAAATGACAGATTTAATGGAATTCACCTATGGCAAGGGTGTCAAACTCATTCCATGGAGGGCCTAGTGTCTGCTGGTTTTTGGTTTTTCCTTTAAAACCTAGCCAACCAGGTGAGGGGAGTTCCTTACTAATCAGTGACCTTAATTCATCAATCAAGTACAAGGGAGAAGCGAAAACCCGCAGACACTCGGCCCTCCATGGAATGAGTTTGCCAAGTGCTCAATGGCACAACCTCCACGGCATCATAAGAAATCAAATAAAAATCACAGCACTCCACAAGCAACACATCACAAAAACAAAGCGCCCACTATACAACACATTCCCCACGGTGATTAACATATGGTTTCCACATTTCGTCAAACATTTCCAGTTTTTGTTTAACTTTAGAATATACAAAATCCAACAGTTTGTAGCTAGATAATTCAGTCCTCTAATTTGTTATTGAGGGTAAATAAGAGGCTTCCCAATTGATGGCTATACATTTTTTGCAGCAATTAAACCTAGATTACAAAACTTTCTCTGATATTAAATCACCAATATTTACATTTCCCAACAGTCATAATCGTGGAGATGGATGGATATAAATTCCTAGGCACAATGAAATGATAACACATACAGTACATTATCCAAACTGGTGTCAGGACACAGCATATGTAATAAGGTTCCTTTTTGCATCTCCAACAGAAATATGACATTTCTGGTTGCATTACATGCATTCTGGCAGGAGGGTAGTAAGTCCTATGAATTGTCTTAAATTGCAGTAGTTTATGAATTAAGTTGTAGGAGCAGTATGAACATTTTCACATATCTGTGACCAGATCTGTTTCCCATTTTTTGAAACCATCAGGTACAGTTTCAATCAACCCTCGATATAACTTGGCAATCAACTTCTTTAGCGTAGCAAATTCTTTCAGTATTTTTTCTATGCTAGATGCCTTAGATTCATCCAGATTCTGTTGAAGTGATTGAATAAGATTTCGGAGTTTTAAGAATTTTAAGAAATCCTTGGATAATCCTTTCGATAATGCAAATCTTTCTTGTAATTGTTTGAATGACAGGAGAGAGCCATCATAGTACACATGTTCAAAATTCATAATGCCACTTTGGAACCAGGACTTAAAGGTTTTGTCATTAAACACTGGAGGTAAGGTGGGGTTATACTAAATAGGTGTCCCTGGCGATATTGGTTCTTACCATCTCATGAAATTATGTACAATTCCCCAAATAAGAATGGAATTGAGAATCATAGGATTGTCTGTTTTTCTGTTCAACGCCTTGTACCAGAAGTAGTGAACTTATTTCAGATCATGAGGTATTATATTTATGGCTTCGATACTCCTCCAGGCAAAAGGATAGTCTGCTGTCCATTGTTTAAGTGAATGCAGTTGTGCAGCCCAGTAACACATTTTCCTAATATAGCACCATATCATGTTCCAATATGGCGTAGCAGTCGGACGTGTGTTTTGTCTTGTCCCGTCCTGTCCCGTGTAAGTATCGTTTTCCTCATTTTTTCCCGTATATATTTTAATCTCACTTTCCATCTACGGACTGAATATACTCTCCTGCAACCCGCCTCACCCAATGTGGTACGGATCTGCTATTTTTATACTTTAGAACCGGAACCCCCATCAGAAGCTAGCCAGCTAACTAGCTACTAGCTAGTAGTCAGTTAGCCACTGCTAGCGGTCATCACCGTTAACTCGGACACCAGCCAGCCTCAGCTCGGTCAATACCTGCCAGTCTGCACAGCGCGATATCAACCCAGAGCATATTAGACTGCTTTTTCTCTACCACATCTCCAGATTCCCACCGCAAGCTCTGAACCTTTACACCGGATCATCGCAGGTAGCTAGCTGCAATCCGAGTGGCTACTCCTGGCTAACGTCTCTGTACCGAAGCAAGCACCAGCTAGCCTCGAGCTAGGCCCATCTCCCGGCTTGCCGAAGAGGTCCACTAGCTAATTCTTGGGCTACAATACCTCCTTTGCCAATTGGCCTGGACCCTTTACTGCCGAAACGGAGCCCCGCCGATCCATCACGACTGGTCTGCCGACGTAATCGTCCGAGGTGGTTTCAACAGCCTCTTCCATTGCGACATCGCCGAAGGCCCATCTGCTAGCCCCGGCCAGCTGGCTGTCTGAATCGCCGTGTCTCCAGCTCGCCTAGCATAGTAGCGACTACTGAATCGTCTCCCTGACTCACCTATTGCTACTCATTGGACCCTATGATCACTCGGCTACACATGCCTCTCCCTAATGTCAATATGCCTTGTATATTGCTGTTTTGGTTAGTGATTATTGTCTTATTTCACTGTAGAGCCCACAGCCCTGTCCAATATGCCTTAAATAGCCATTTTGTCCCACCCCCACACATGTGGTGACCTCACCTGGTTTAACTGGTGCCTCTAGAGACAAAACCTCTCTCATCGTCACTCAATGCCTAGGTTTACCTCCACTGTACTCACATCCTACCATACCCTTGTCTGTACATTATGCCTTGAATCTATTCCTCCACGCCCAGAATTCTGCTCCTTTTACTCTCTGTTCCGAACGCACTAGACGACCAGTTCTTATTGCCTTTAGCTGTACCCTTATCCTACTCCTCCTCTGTTCCTCTGGTGATGTAGAGGTTAACCCAGGCCCTGCAGCCCCCAGCACCACTCCCATTCCCCAGGCTCTCTCATTTGTTGACTTCTGTAACCGCCTTGGTTTCATGCATGTTAACATCAGAAGCCTCCTCCCTAAGTTTGTTTTATTTACTGCTTTAGCACACTCCGCCAACCCTGATGTCCTAGCCGTGTCTGAATCCTGGCTTAGGAAGGCCACCAAAAATCCTGAAATTTCCATCCCCAACTACATTTTCCGACAAGATAGAACTGCCAAAGGCGGCGGAGATGCAATCTACTGCAGAGTTCTGTCACACTATCCAGGTCTGTGCCCAAACAATTTGAGCTTCTACTTTCCAGAAACAAGTCTCTCACCGTTGCCGCTTGTTATAGACCTCCATCAGCCCCCAGCTGTGCCCTTGACACCATATGTGAATTGACTGTCCCCCATCTATCTTCAGAGTTCGTACTGTTAGGTGACCTAAACTGGGATATGCTTAACACCCAGGCCGTCCTACAATCTAAGCTAGATGCCCTCAATCTCACACAAATTATCAAGGAACCTACTGGGTACAACCCCAAATCTGTGACCATGGGCACCCTCTTAGATATCATCCTGACCAACTTGCCCTCTAAATACACCTCTCAGCGATCACTGCCTCATTGCCTGCGTCCGTAATGGGTCCGCGGTCAAATAACCACCCCTCATCACTGTCAAATGCTCCCTAAAACACTTCAGCGAGCAGGCCTTTCTAATCGACCTGGCCCGGGTATCCTGGAAGGATATTGACCTCACCCGTCAGTAGAGGATGCCTGGTTGCTCTTTAAAAGTGCTTTCCTCACCATCTTAAATAAGCATACCCCATTACAAAAATGTAGAACTGTAGTACTGTACTCCACACACGCGTCTCTGTGTGTGGAGTACAAAACACCACCTGGTGTAGAGGTCCTGGATGTACTGGCCGCAGTGATGTACTGGGCCGTACGCACTACCTTCTGTAGTGCCTTGCGGTCAGGCAGTGATGCAACCAGTCAGGATGCTCTCGATGTTGCAGCTGTAGAACCTTTTGAGGATCTGAGGACCCATGCCAAATCTTTTTAGTTTCCTGAGGGGGAATAGGCTTTGTCATGCCCTCTTTACAACTGTCTTGGTGTGTTTGGACCATTCTAGTTTGTTGGTGATGTGGACACCAAGGAACTTGAATCTCTCAACCTACTCCACTACAGCCCCGTCGATGAGAATGGGGGCGTGCTTGGTCTTCCTTTTCCTGTAGTCCACAATCATCTCCTTAGTCTTGGTTACGTTGAGGGATAGGTTGTTATTCTGGCACCACCCGACCAGGTCTCTGACCTCCTCCCTATAAGCTGTCTCGTCGTTGTCGGTGATCAGGCCTACCACTGTTGTGTCGTCTGCAAACTTAATGATGGTGTTGGAGTGCCTGGCCATGCAGTCGTGGGTGAACAGGGAGTACAAGAGAGGACCCGCAGCTTTGTGAATGTTGACCTGTTTAAAGGTCTTACTCAAGTCAGCTGCGGAGAGCGTCACACAGTCGTCCGGAACAGCTGATGCTCTCATGCATGCCTCAGTGTTGCTTGCCTCGAAGCAAGCATAGAAGTGATTTAGCTCGTCTGGTAGGCTCGTGTCACTGGGCAGCTCGCGGATGTGCTTCCCTTTGTAGTCTGTAATAGTTTGCAAGCCCTGCCACATAAGACAAGCGTCGGAGCCGGTGTAGTACGATTCAATCTTAGCCCTGTATTGACGCTTTGCCTGTTCGATGGTTCGTCGCAGGGCATAGCAGGATTTCTTATAAGCTTCAGGGTTAGAGTCCCGCACCTTGAAAGCGGCAGCTCTACCCTTTAGTTCAGTGCGATTGTTGCCTGTAATCCATGGCTTCTGGTTGGGGTATGTACGTACAGTCACTGTGGGGATGACGTCCTCGATGCAGTTATTGATAAAGCCAGTGACTGATGTGTTGTACTCCTCAATACCATCGGAAGAATCCCAGAACATGTTCCAGTCTGTGATAGCAAAACAGTCCTGTAGTTTAGCATCTGCTTCATCTGACCACTTTTTTATAGACCGAGTCACTGGTGCTTCCTGCTTAAATTTTTGCTTGTAAGCAGGAATCAGGAGGATAGAGTTGTGGTCGGATTTACCAAATGGAGGGCGAGGGAGAGCATTGTACGCGTCTCTGTGTGTGGAGTACAGGTGATCTAGAATTTGTTTCCCTCTGGTTGCACATTTAACATGTTGATAAAAATTAGGTAGAACTGATTTAAGTTTCCCTGCATTAAAGTATCCGGCCACTAGGAGCGCCGCCTCTGGGTGAGTAGTTTCCTGTTTGCTTATTTCCTTATACAGCTGACTGAGTGCGGTTTTAGTGCCAGCATCCGTCTGTAGTAGTCAATAAATGCCACGAAAAGTATAGCTGAAAACTCTCTTGGCATGTAGTGTGGCCTGCAATTTATCACAAAATACTCTACTTCAGGCGTGCAAAATCTAGAGGCTTCCTTAGATTTCGTGCACCAGCTGTTGTTTACTAATATGCACAGACCGCCCCCCCTCGTCTTACCGGAGTGTGCTGTTCTATCGTACCGGTGCAGCGCATATCCCGCTACTTGAATGTCCATGTCATCATTCAGCCATGATTCCGTGAAAAATAGGATATTACAGTTTTTGATGTCCCGTTGGTAGGATATTCGTGATCGTACCTCGTCTAATTTATTGTCCAATGATTGCACGTTGGCGAGTAATATTGACTCTTCTTCAGACTCTAACGTCAGCTTTCCCACTCACCTTCTGTGGATCCTCACGAGGCATCCCGCTCTGTGTGCTCTGTACCTGTGTCTCTTCCTCTTGCAAATAACTGGGATGTTGGCCTTGTCGGGTGTTCGGAGAATGTCCTGTGGGTCCTACTTGTTGAAGAAAAGATCTTTGTCTTCTCCGAGGTGAGTAATCGCTGTCCAGATATCCAGAAGCTCTTTTTTGCCGTAAGATACGGTTGCAGAAACATTATGTACAAAATAATTCACAAATAACGCGAAAAAAACACATAATAGCACAATTGGTTGGGCGCCCGTAAAACTGCTGCCATTTTTCCGGCGCCATTTTCATGTTCAGAAAGAGATACAAAATATGGATCCCTACAAATCAGCTGGGCTAGACAATCTTGACCCTCTCTTTCTAAAATTATCAGCCAAAATTGTTGCAACCGCTGTTACTAGCCTGTTCAAACTCTCTTTCGTATCGTCTGAGATCCCCAAAGATTGGAAAGCTGCCGCGGGAATCCCCCTCTTCAAAGAGGGAGACACTCTAGACCCAAACTGTTACAGACCTATATCCATCCTCCCCTGCCTTTCTAAAATCTTCGAAAGCCAAGTTAACAAACAGATCACAGACCATTTCGATTCCCACCGTACCTTCTCCACTAGGCAATCTGGTTTCCGAGCTGGTCATGGGTGCACCTCAGCCACGCTCAAGGTCCTAAACGATATCATAACCGCCATCGATAAAAGACAGTACTGTGCAGCCGTCTTCATCCACCTGGCCAAGGCTTTCGACTCTGTCAATCATCGCATTCCTATCGGCAGACTCAATAGCCTTGGTTTCTCAAATGACTGCCTCGCCTGGTTCACCAACTATTTCTCAGATAGACTTCAGTGTGTCAAATCGGAGGGCCTGTTGTCCGGACTTCTGGCAGTCTCTATGGGGGTTCCACAGGGTTCAATTCTCGGTCCAACTCTTTTCTCTTATATATATCAATGATGTCGCTCTTGCTGCTGGTGATTCTCTGATCCACCTCTACGCAGACGACACCATTCTGTGTACATCTGGCCCTTCTTTGGATACTGTGTTAACAAACCTCCAAACCTTCAATTCTCGGGCCGACTCTTTTCTCTGTATATATATATATGATGTCGCTCTTGCTGCTGGTGATTCTCTGATCCACCTCTACGCAGACGACACCATTCTGTATACATCTGGCCCTTCTTTGGACACTGTGTTAACAAACCTCCAAACGAGCTTCAATGCCATACAACACTCCTTCCGTGGCCTCCAACTGCTTTTAAATGCAAGTAAAACTAAATACATGCTCTTCAACCGATTGCTGCTCGCACCCGCCCGACTAGCATCACTACTCTGGACGGTTCTGACTTAGAGTATGTGGACAACTACAAATACCTTAGACTGTAAACTCTCCTTCCAGACTCACATTAAGCATCTCCAATCCAAAATTAAATCTAGAATCGGCTTCCTATTTCGCAACAAAGCCTCCTTCATTCATGTTGCCAAACATACCCTCGTAAAACTGACTATCCTACCGATCCTTGACTTCGGTGATGTAATTTACAAAATAGCCTCCAACACTCTACTAAGCAAACTGGATGTAGTCTATCACAGTGCCGTCCGTTTTGTCTACTTGCACATCATCATCTGCACATCTATCACTCCAGTGTTAATGCTAAATTGTAGTTATTTCGCCTATATGGCCTATTTATTGCCTTACCTCCCTATTCTTCTTCATTTGCACACACTGTACATACATTTTTCTATTGTGTTATTGACTGTACGTTTGATTATATGTAACTCTGTGTTTTTGTCGCACTGCTTTGCTTTATCTTGGCCAGGTCGCAGTTGTAAATGAGAACTTGTTCTCAACTGGCCTACCTGGTTAAATAAAAAAATTAAATAAAAATGTGTCCAACAGTAGTAAACGAAATTACATGTGCAGTTTTGTGACAAAACTGCACATTTTAGAGCCTTTTATTGTTTCAGCTCATGACACACTTTACATTTTGCGTTTATAATTTTGTTCAGTATATACACTACCGTTCTAAAGTTTTGGGTCACTTAGAAATGTCCTACATGAAATTAGTTATTAGAGAGAGAGAGAGAGAGAGAGAGAGAGAGAGAGAGAGAGAGAGAGAAAAGAAAGAAAGAGGCTGAGAAAATTAGAAATTAATTAGTCAAAACATTGACAAGGTTATAAATAATGATTTTTCATTTAAATAATAATTGTGTCCTTCAAACTTTGCTTCATCAAAGAATCCTCCATTTGCTGCAATTACAGCCTTGCAGACCTTTGGCATTCTAGTTGTCAATTTGTTGAGGTAATCTGAAGAGATTTCACCCCATGCTTCCTGAAGCACTTCGCACAAATTGGATAGGCTTGATGGGCACTTCTTATGTACCATACGGTCAAGTTGCTCCCACAACAGCTCAGTAGGGTTGAGATCCGGTGACTGTGCTGGCCACTCCATTATAGACAGAATACCAGCTGACTGCTTCTTCCCTAAATAGTTCTTACATAGTTTGGAGCTGTGCTTTAGTTCTTTGTCCTGTTGTAGGAGGAAATTGGCTCCAATTAAGCGCCGTCCACAGGGTATGGCATGGCTTTGCAAAAGGCAGTGATAGACTTCCTTCTTCAAGATCCCTTTTACACTGTACAAATCTCCCACGTTACCACCATCAAAGCACCCCCAGACAATCACATTGCCTCCACCATGCTTGACAGATGGCGTCAAGCACTCCTCCAGCATAATTTCATTTTTTCTGCGTCTCACGAATGTTCTTCTTCGTGATCCGAACACCTCAAACTTAGATTAGTCTGTCCATAACACTTTTTTCCAATCTTCCTCTGTCCAGTGTCTGTGTTCTTTTGCCCATCTTAATCTTTTATTTTTATTAGCCAGTCGGAGATATGGGGGTTTCTTTGCCTAGAAGGCCAGCATCCCTGAGTCGCCACTTCACTGTTGACGTTGAGACTGGTGTTTTGCAGGTACTATTTAATGAAGCTGCCAGTTGAGGACTTGTGAGGCGTCTGTTTCTCAAATTAGACACTCTAATGTACTTGTCCTCTTGCTCAGTTGTGCACCGGGGCCTCCCACTCCTCTTTCTATTCTGGTTAGTTTGCACTGTACTGTGAAGGGAGTAGTACACAGCGTTGTATGAGATCTTCAGTTTCTTGGCAATTTCTCACATGGAATAGCCTTCATTTCTCAGAACAAGAATAAACTGACGAGTTTCAGAAGAAATGTATTTGTTTCTGGCCATTTTGAGCCTGTAATCAAACCCACAAATGCTGATGCTCCAGATACTCAACTAGTCTAAAGAAGGCCAGTTGTATTGCTTCTTTAATCAGAACAACAGTGTTCCGCTGTGCTAACATAATTGCAAAAGGTTTTTCTAATGATCAATTAGCCTTTTAAAATGATAAACTTGGATTAGCTAACACAACGTGCCATTGGAACACAGGAGTGATGGTTGCTGATAATGGGCCTCTGTACGCCTATGTAGATATTCCATAAAAAATCTGCCATTTCCAGCTACAATAGTCATTTACAACATCAACAATGTCTACACTGTATTTCTGATCAATTTTATGTTATTTTAATGGACCAAAAGTGTGATTTTCTTTCAAAAACTGTAGTGTGTATATACTGTATATATATATATATATATATATATATATATATATATATATATATATATATATATATATAGATAGATAGATAGATAGATAGATAGATAGATAAATACAATAATAATATGTCCAATATTGCCCAACTAGGACTGAAGTGAGAGTCAATAATATGAATATTGTGATTATTATTATGTAGTCCTGTCTAGGGCTGGTTCAACCTTCTGAGATAGATGAGACCCTTCTAAAGTATACATTACTAATTTGTCCTGGCCAGCATCATAGGCCAAACTCTTATTTTTTTAACCCAAAGGAAAGGAATAGGTTATCCCTCCCAGGGTCAATAACAAGAGAAAAACTACATAAAAAGCACTTGCCATCACTATGTTAATTGATAATAAAATGAATTTGATTATTTAGGCATTAGGCATCATTATAGTACAGTATATTAAAGAGAGAGATTTGTTCAACTCTCCATATAATTCTCTAATTAAATTAATGCAAACAGATGTTGGGCTATAACCGCTGAAATAGCGTACAGTTCCGCTGTACTGCACGCAACCACATGTGGGAAGCACTCGTTTTGACCCTTTGGGACAGAGCGGGCGGCTCCTTAAGAGCAGGGTGATATAATGACTCGTAAGGTTAATGCAACATCCGTCCGCTCTGGGCACCGGTAGAGCCAAAATGAATACCATTCACTCAATTTTTCAGTTGGCCCAGCTACATTTCTTGTAAATTCCACCTTGCGATTCAGTTAATTGATTCATTTCAATATAATTGTCCAATAAAGAGCTGGAAATAATGATTGAAAGGCGCATAATTGTGGGTTTTGCGCACATACTGTAGCCTGCTTGTTGGTATCTCTCTTATTAACTCGGCAATTGCCCATGTTTCTTCAACATTCATTCAACCAATTCATTAACATTATCCTTAAAAAAAATAAGGATAATCGACACGTGATGATATCATGTTGCCCACACTAATATTTTTTTTTTTTATTCATCGATCATTTTCCCATTGTCATGGCTTAATACGGACAAAAGTAAATTCCATTTTTTTTTAAAGAAGGGGAGACAGCAACGGAAATGAATGTACTGTGTGCATACAATTTCAGCGTCTTAGGTTGTATGACATTTGATCTATCCCAATCTATTTTCATGTGCCATTTAAATTCTTCCCACCCACTCAGGTCTTCATAGCTTATTTGCTGGGGAGCATTCCAAAATAACTGTCCAGATCATAGCAATCATCATGCTGCCTTGTTCACTTGTCAGTTCGTTACTTAAACAAATAGATCATGGCTACAGCCTACCAATGAATGGGTTTTCATTTATGCTACATAGCCAATAGTCATTAAAGTGTTATTCATTTAGACAGATCACCTGAATGGTACTGTGATTGTCTTTTCAATAGGCGTGTAAGTGACGGCATTAACAACACATACCTTCCTCTTTTGTGTCTTTGATCAGTAGCTTGAACAGTTTAATAGTCCAATACCTCATCTGTTGTACTTCGTCTGTTGACAGGCTGTCTTGTAGTCTATACATTTTATTCATTGCCATTTCCTCTGTTCTCCTTGTCCAGGATATCCAGGAATCGGGTAGCTTATTTTGCTGATTTCAGTGTGATGTCTCTTTCCTTCCATTTGACACGTAGTTGTGTGGGGTAACGTTACAACAAAGAGAACAGGATTTGTTTTTCCCGTAGCTTTTTCTATATGGGGTCAAATTCACTGCATTTCATGTAGAGGTCTCTGCTTATGTCAGCGTTAATAATATTAAATATCAAATGTCCGACTCTCAACTTTTTGTCCCTATCTCAATCTTTGTCCCTATAGTTAAGGAACTTTGTGACGATGCCCCTTGGTTTGCTGCTTCTGTCTGAAGTCCTCCATCTCGTTTAATCATTCAGTAAGCCCCATAATGATGTATTTTTGTTCATTTCTGTTCATTTGAATTTCTGTTAGTAGGCCCTAGTGTCTCTAAACTTGCTTTAGTCGAGTCGTCAGCTACTTGGTCCATGGTTGTGTTGTTTCAGTGTGTTTGTTTGTCTCTATTTCCATACCGGAAATCTGTCTACTGGCATTGTCAACTGACATCCTGATATTCTTGTTCAAACCAAAAGGAACTTGGAATGCAATGTAACACAGGGTTTGCATTGTGACACAACGTAAACGGTTGATGTTGTTGTCCTCAGAAGATGTTTGAAGGCATCCAGGTTTGATTCCCTGAGACTGAGTCAGAGAGGGAGAATGTGAGTTAAAGAGGAATGGTTGCACGCCATAGCCAGACAGTGTGTTGAGACTGCCGTAGAGTCAGCTGACTGATGGGAAATAGGGGAGTTACAGAGAGAGAGAGAGAGAGAGAGGGAGAGAGCGAGAGAGCGAGAGATAAAAGAAAGAAAAGAAAGGAAGAGGCTGAGAACTCATTTCCACCATGAGTGTCTACTGTTGGCTATGTGTACATTTATCTTTCATTGGCCATGTAACTGTTTTCAAAACATAACTTAACACAAATGCATTCACAGCACTTTGTAATGGAAGAAAGGGGTCTATATTTTAAAGTGAGTGCACAGTGTAAGAGTGAGACTCCAGAGTGACCACAGACGTGTATATGTGAGGTCTGTCCTGATAATTTTTTCTTTAGCATTCACCCTCTGGTCCAACAGCTGCAACTGTGTTCTATTTCGGTTGGAGATAAATGAGGTGCCATGTGTGGAATAGGAATACACTATTATCAGGATGAACTGTCTGATGAGTGGATAGCGTGTGACTGGCTAGGAATAAAACTGACAGGTTCATTTTTCTCCGCCCCCTCAACTGGAAATAACTAGCTTGGATGCCAGTTAGCCAGCTTAATTGTCACTGCATTGGATTGGCATAAGAAATATGGTGGATCATTTGTCTACACCTGTCTTAGACCACTGAGCTAAAGCCTCTGAATTAGCTGTTGGAGCTAACACAATACTAGACGTATCAGGAATCACAAAACCGTAGTTCACTGAACCCCCTCTGCTACAATAAGTGGAACCCTAACCCTAGCTTCATGTCCACTGCCTGGTTCAACCCTATCTCTAGCCAAAACCCTAACCCTAGCTACATGTCCACACCCTGGTTCAACCCTAACCACAGCCATAGCCCTAACCTAACCTCAATCCTACTGGTGTGTAGGCCTAAAGAAAATCAGTATGGAAAGCACGGATTGTAACGTACTCTGTTCCACGGAGACATGGCTCTCTCGGGATATGTTTTTGGAGTCGGTACAGCCACCTGGATTCTTTGTGCGTTGCACCGACAGGAATAAACATCTCTCCGGGAAGAAGGGCGGGGGTGTATGGTTCATGATTAACATCTCATGGTGTAATTGTAACAACATACAGGAACTCAAGTCCTTTTGTTCACCTGACCTAGAATTCCTCACAATCAAATGCCGACCATATTATCTTCCAAGAGAATTCGCCTCGGTTATTGTCACAGCCGTGTATATTCTCCCTCAAGACAATACCACGACGGCTCTAAAGAAACTTCACTGGACTTTATGCAAACTGGAAACCATATGTCCTGAGGCTGCATTTATTGTAGCTGGGGATTTTAACAAAGAATTTAGGTAGCCTTGTTCTCAAATTTGCTATCAGCATATTGACTGTAGCACTCGTGCTGGAAAAACACTGGATCACTGCTACTCTAACTTCCGCACTTCCGCAATGCATACAAGGCCCTCCACCCGCCTTCTTTCGGCAAATCTGACCACGACTCCATTTTGCTCCTCCCTTCCAATAGGCAGAAACTCAAACAGGATGTACCTGTGCTAAGGACTATTCAACGCTGGTCTGACCAATTCAGAATGCACGCTTCAAGATTGTTTTTATCACGCGGACTGGGACATGTTCCGGGTAGCCTCAGAGAATAATATTGACGTATATGCTTATTCGGTGAGTAGGTTTATAAGGAAATGTATAGGAGATGTTGTACCTACAGTGACTATTAAAACCTACCCTAACCAGAAACAGTGGATAGATGGTGGCATTCGCACAAAACTGAAAGCGCAAACCACTGCATTTAAGCATGGAAAGGTCACTGGGAATATGACCGAATACGAACAGTGTAGTTATTCCCTCCGCAAGGCAATAAAAAAGCTAAATGTCTGTATAGAGACAAAGTGGAGTCGCAATTCAACGGCTCAGAGACGAGACATGTGGCAGGGTCTACAGACAATCACGGACTACAAAAGGAAAACCAGCCTACGTCAAGGACATCGACGTCCTCAGAGCATGTGCAGACCAACTGGCTGGCGTGTTTACGGACATATTCAATTCTCCCTATCCCAGTCTACTGTCCCCGCATTCTTCAAGATGGCCACAATTGTTCCTGTACCCAAGATGGCAAAGGTAACTGAACTAAATGACTATCGCCCCGTAGTATTCACTTCAATCATCATGAAGTGCTTTGAGAGACTAGCCAAGGATCATATCACCTCCACCTTACCTGCCACCCTAGACCCACTTAAATTTGCTTACCGCCCCAATTGGTCCACAGACGATGCAATCGCCATCACACTGCACACTGCCCTATCCCCTCTGGACAAGAGGAATACCTATGTAAGAATTCTGTTCATTGACTATAGCTCAGCATTCAACACCATACTACCCTCCAAGCTCATCATTAAGCTTGAGGCCCTGGGTCTCAACCCCGCCCTGTGCAATTGGGTTCTGGACTTCCTGATGGGCCACCCCCAGGTGGTGAAGGTAGGAAACAACATCTCCACTTCGCTGATTCTCAACACTGAGGCCCCACAAGGGTGCGTGCTCAGCCCCCTCCTGTACTCCCTGTTCACCCATGACTGCGTGGCCATGCATGCCTCCAACTCAATCATCAAGTTTTCAGACAACACAACAGAAGTAGGCTTGATTACCAACAACGACGAGACAGCCTACAGGGAGGAGGTGAGGGAACTCAGAGTGTGGTGTCAGGAAAACAACCACTCACTCAACATCAGTAAAATAAAGGAGATGATCGTGGACTTCAGGAAACAACAGACGGAGCACCCCCCTATTCACATCAACGTCAACAGTGAAGAAACGACTCCGTGACGCTGGCCTTCTTTGCAGAGTTGCACAGAAAAAGCCATATCTCAGACTGGCTAATAAAAAGAAAAGATTAAGATGGGCAAAAGAACACAGACACTGGACAGAGATATGGCTTTTCTTTGCAACTCTGCCTAGAAGGTCAGCATCCTGGAGTCGCCTCTTCACTGTTGATGTTGAGACTGGTGTTTTGCGGGTACTATTTAATGAAGCTGCCAGTTGAGGACTTGTGAGGCGTCTGTTTCTCAAATTAGACACTCTAATGTACTTGTCCTCTTGCTCAGTTGTGCACCGGGGCCTCCCACTCCTCTTTCTATTCTGGTTAGAGCCAGTTTGCGCTGTTCTGTGAAGGGAGTTGTACACAGCATTGTACAATTTCTCACATGGAATAGCCTTCATTTCTCAGAACAAGAATAGACTGACGAGTTTCAGAAGAAATGTATTTGTTTCTGGCCATTTTGAGCCTGTAATCAAACCCACAAATGCTGATGCTCCAGATACTCAACTAGTCTAAAGAAGGCCAGTTTTATTGCTTCTTTAATCAGAACAACAGTGTTCTGCTGTGCTAACATAATTGCAAAATGTTTTTCTAATGATCAATTAGCCTTTTAAAATGATAAACTTGGATTAGCTAACACAACGTGCCATTGGAACACAGGAGTGATGGTTGCTGATAATGGGCCTCTGTACGCCTATGTAGATATTCCATAAAAAATCTGCCGTTTCCAGCTACAATAGTCATTTACAACATTAACAATGTCTACTCTGTATTTCTGATAAATTTGATGTTATTTTAATGGACAAAAAAAATTGCTTTTCTTTAAAAAAAGACATTTCTAAGTGACCCCAAACTTTTGAATGGTGGTGTATATATTCTTATTCCATTCCTTTAGATTTGTGTGTAGTAGAATTTTTAGATTACATGTTAGATATTGCTGCACTGTCCGAACTAGAAGCACAAGCATTTCGCTACACTTGCAATAACATCTGCTAACCATGTGTATGTGACCAATAAAATGTAATTTGATTTGATTTTGAGGTGGCAACCACAATGCCCATTTGACTATAATAATGCTAACAAATACATTATTTCTCAGTGAGATATTGTAGTGAGTGTGGAGTGTTGTTTGAGTGGTCTGCATATTCATTTCAGGCAATACATTTGGAATTTTATTTCAGAATGTTGTTTGACACAGCAGCTTCGCTTGAGAAAAAACAGAGACCTACTCTCAGGAGGCAGACATTTCTTTCTGTCTCTGTCTCTCTCTGTCTCTCTCTCTGTCTCTCTCTCTGTCTCTCTCTCTGTCTCTGTCTGTCTCTGTCTGTCTCTGTCTCTCTCTCTCTCTCTCTCTCTCTCTCTCTCTATACGTAAATGTCAGTGGTGGCGGTCCAGTGCCTGTTGGCAGTCAAGGTGTGTGTTATTGAAGATGAACAGGAGTCAGTTCCTGGCCAAATGGGAGAGGAGAGAGCGACCATGCTCCTGTAAGGTTGCATTGAGCTAACTGTAGCTGTTAGCAGGGCCCTGAGGCCCTGGGGCCCGGCCTGTGTTAATACTGTATAACCTTTAAAGATGTATCCTCCCCAGGCTACTTCCATGTTGTATGAGTGCCTCTCCTCTCTCTTTCTCTCTCCTCTGTTACTCCTGCTCTACTTATACATCTCTCCTTTCCTCTTCCTCTAGCTTCTTCTGCGTCTCACTTAAAATAGTCAGATGATTCACTCAGAGTGTGTGTGCGTCTATTTAAATTGCCTTGGAGGTGCTAAATGTGGTGACTGATTGTGGTAAGTTTAATAACCCCCCCAAAACCAAGTTTGTTGCAACTCTACACAATAAATAAATACATAGTGAATTGTAATAAAGGGGGTAGCTGCCGTTTTACGGGCTCCTAACCAACTGTGCTATTTTGTTCGTTTTTTCACATTGTTTGTAACTCATTTTGTACATAATGTTGCTGCTACCGTCTCCTATGACCGAAAAGAGCTTCTGGACATCAGAGCAGCGATTACTCATCTCGAACTGGACAAAGATTTTTTATTTAACAAGTCTGATGCAAAGGATACAGTGCTTTGTAGAGACAAGGCCCAAATCCCTGTCATCCGCATGAAGAAAAGACAGAGAAAAAGGGGGAGGATGGCGGGTGCCTTGTAAGATTTTGGCGACAAGTAGGTAAACCACCATTACCCCCCCGTATTATTAGCCAACGTGCAATCATTGGTAAACAAACTGGACGATCTGCGATTAAGACTATCCTACCAACAGGACATTAAAAACTGTAATATCGTACGTTTCACCAAGATGTGGCTAAACGATGACACGGATAATATAGAGCTTGCTGGCTTCTCCTTGCATTGGCAGGAATGAGAAGCCATGTCTGGTAAGACGAGGGGCAGGGTGTGTGTCTATTTGTCAACAACTGCAGGTGCGCAATGTCTAATATTAAAGAAGTCTCAAGGTATTTCTCGCCTGAGGTATAGTACCTCATGATAAGGTGTAGACCACACTATCTACCAAGAGAGTTCTCATCTTTATTATTTGTAGACATCTATTTACCACACCAAACTGATGCTGGCACTAAGACCGCACTCAACGAGCTGTATACGGCCATAAGAAAACAAGAAAATGCTCATCCAGAAGCGGTGCTCCTAGTGGCCGGGGACTTTAATGCAGGCAAACTTACATCCGTTTTACCTAATTTCTACCAGCATGTCACATGTAGACCACCTTTACTTCATACACAGAGATGCATACAAAGCTCTCCGTCGCCCTCCATTTGGCAAATCTGACCATAATTCTACCCTCCTGATTCCTGCTTACAAGCAAAAACTAAAGCAGGAAGTACCAGTGACTCGCTCAATACGGAAGTGGTCAGATGATGCGGATGCTACGCTACAGGACTGTTTTTCTAGCACAGACTGGAAAATGTTCTGGGATTCATCCAATGGCATTGAGGAGTATACCACTTCAGTCACTGGCTTCATCAATAAGTACATTGACGACGGCTCCCCACAGTGACCTGTACGTACATATCCCAACCAGAAGCCATGGATTACAGGCAACATCTGCACCGAGCTAAAGGCTAGAGCTTTCAAGGAGTGGGACACTACTCCGGACGGTGATAAGAAATCCCACTATGCCCTCAAACATCAAACAGGCAAAGCGTCAATACAGGACTAAGATTGAATCCTACTACACCAGCTCCGACGCTCGTCGAAAACTATTATGGACTACAACGGGAAACCCAGCCGCGAGCTGCCCAGTGACGTGAGCCTACCAGACGAGCAAAATACCTTTTATGCTCGCTTCGAGGCAAGCAATACTGAAGCATGCATGAAAGCACCAGCTGTTCCGGACGACTGTGTGATCACGCTCTCCGTAGAAGATGTGAGCAAGACATTTAAACAGGTCAACATTCACAAAGCCGTGGGGCCAGACAGATTACCAGGACGTGTACTCAAAGCAAGCACAGACCAACTGGCAAATGTCTTCACTGACATTTTCAACCTCTCCCTGACCGAGTCTGTGATAACAACATGTTTCAAACAGACCACCATAGACCCTGTGCTCAAGTATTGCGAAGGTAACCTGCCTAAATAATTACCGCCCCGGAGCACTTATGCCGGTAGCCATGAAGCGCTTTGAAAGGCTGTTTATGGCTCACACCAACACCATCATGCCGGAAATCCAAGACTGACTCCAATTCGCATATCGGCCCAACAGTTCCACAGATGACACAATCTCAATCGCACTCCAAACTGCCCTTTCCCACCTGGACAAAAGAAAAACCTATGTGAGAATGCTGTTTATTGACTACATCTCAGCGTTCAACACCATAGTGCCCACAAAGCTCATCACTAAGCTAAGGACTCTGGAACTAAACACCTCCCTCTGCAACTGGATCCTGGACTTCCTGATGGGCCGCCCCCAGGTGAAAAGGGTAGGCAATAACACATCTGCCAGTCTGATCCTCAACACGGGGGACCCTCAGGGATGCATGCTTAGTCCCCTCCTGTACTCCCTGTTCACCCACGACTACATGGCCAAGCACAACTCCAACACCATCATTACGTTTTCTGATGACACAACAGTGGAAGGCCTGATCACGACAACGATAAGACAGCTTATAGGGAGGAGGTCAGAGACCTGGCAGTGTTATGCCAGGACAACAACCTCTCCCTCAGTGTGAGCAAGACAAAGGAACTGATTGTGGACTATAGGAAAAGGAGGGCCGAACAGGCCCCAATTCACATCAACGGGGCTGAGAAGAGCGGGTCGAGAGTTTCAAGTTCCATGTTGTCCACATCACCAACGAACTATCATGGTCCAAACACACCAAGGCAGTTGTGAAGAGGTCACGACAACACCTTTTTCCCCTCAAGAGATTTAAAAGATTTGGCATGGGTCCTCAGATCCTCAAAAAGTTCTACAGCTACACTATCGAGAGCATCCTGACCAGTTGCATCACCGCCTGGTATGGCAACTGCTCGGCATCTGACCATAAGGCGCTACAGAGGGTAGTGCTTACTGCCCATTTGTCACGTCCTGGCCATAGATAGCCCTCTGGGTTTTCTATGGTGGTTTTGGTCAGGACGTGACTATTATTGGTTTTTCTATGTTGTTTATTTCTATGTTTTGATTTCGTATGGTTCCCAATTAGAGGCAGCTGATTGTCGTTACCTCTAATTGGGGATCATACTTAAGTTGTTCCTTTTTCCCATCTGTTTTGTGGGTTATTGTTTCGTGTTTTCTGTAAGTGCCTGTGTGCGCTACACTATATGTTACGATCAGTCAGTTTCTTTATTGTTTTGTATGTTTCACTGCTATTAAAATGTGGAACTCTACGCACGCTGCGCCTTGGTCCATTTATTCACAAGACGATAGTGACAGAATAACCCACCCAGCCAGGTATG
Organism: Hucho hucho; assembly: GCA_003317085.1. NCBI lineage: Eukaryota > Metazoa > Chordata > Actinopteri > Salmoniformes > Salmonidae > Hucho > Hucho hucho. Next base: position 389,881 of record QNTS01000524.1, read on the forward strand.
TCCTGTGCCAGCTCTCCGCACTCGCCCTGAAGAGCGTGTCATCAGTCCGGTGAAACCTGCGCCGGCTCCACGCACAAGGCTTCCAGTGCGCCTTCCCAGCCCGGTACGTCCTGTGCCAGCTCCCAGCACTCGGCCTGAAGTGCGTGTCATCAGTCCGGTGAAACCTGTGCCGGCTCCACGCACCAGGCTTCCAGTGCGCCTTCCCAGCCAGGTACGTCCTGTGCCGGCCCCCCGCACTCCCCCTGAAGTGTGTGTCACCTGTCCGGTGCAACCTGTGCCGGCTCCACGCACCAGGCTTCCAGTGCGCCTTCCCAGCCCGGTGAGACCTGTTCCGGTTCCACGCAACAGGCTTCCAGTGCGCCTTCCTAGCCCGGTGCCAGGGTCGGAGCCTTCCTCTGCACCGAGGTCCAAGCCGGGCACGGCGTTCAGCCCGGCTATATGGCCGGATCCGTGGGCTGAGTGGGTGCTACGTCCCGCACCGGAACCGCCACCGACGGTAGTCACCCACCCGAACCCTCCCCATCATGTTCAGGTTTTGCGGCCAGAGTCCGCACCTTTGGGGGGGGGTACTGTCACGTCCTGGCCATAGATAGCCCTCTGGGTTTTCTATGGTGGTTTTGGTCAGGACGTGACTAGGGGGGTTATTGGTTTTTCTATGTTGTTTATTTCTATGTTTTGGTTTCATATGGTTCCCAATTAGAGGCAGCTGATTGTCGTTACCTCTAATTGGGGATCATACTTAAGTTGTTCCTTTTTCCCCACCTGTTTTGTGGGTTATTGTTTCGTGTTTTCTGTAAGTGCCTGTGTGCGCTACACTATATGTTACGATCAGTCAGTTTCTTTATTGTTTTGTATGTTTCACTGCTATTAAAATGTGCGCCTTGGTCCATTTATTCACAAGACGATCGTGACACCAGTACATCACTGGGGCCAAGCTTCCAGGACCTATATACTAGGCAGTGTCAGAGGAAGGCCCCAAAAATTATCAAAGACTTCAGTCACCCCAGTCATAGACTGTTCTCTCTGCTACCGCACGGCAAGCGGTACCAGAGCACCAAGTCTAGGACCAAAAGGCTCCTTAACTACTTAGGGAGCAGTGGGGCGCTAGCAATATCACAGCGTTGTCAGATTTCAAAAAGGCTTTACGGCGAAAGCACAACATTTGATTGTTTGAGGGTAGCACCTCCAATATTTCTGCATTAGCATAAATTCATAAACCATTGCGGTTCACACAAAACACATTTCACAGCGAAAACAAATCCCTTACCTTTTGAAGAACTTCTGCTGAGGGCTTCCCAAGTGTCAAACAAAGACATCCAATGGTTCTTTTGTTATAAAAAGTCATTTATTATATCCATAAATCTCCGTTTGGTTGGTGCGTTATGTTCAGAAAATCCAACGTCGAATCGCCCATTGAAACGTGAAGAGAACGCGTTCAAATATACCTATAAACTTTTCCTAAACAAATCAAATACCAGTTCAAATGCATCCTTAGCTATCCTTTTATGAATATTAGCGATAATATTTCACTCGGATGGTCACCTATACCTTATATAAGTAAAATAAAGTGGGGCGCTCCAGCCAGACTCGCGCCCAAGAAAACTTGTTGACATTTCAGGTCCCCATGCCATTTCCTGTACCTATTCGTTGTGTTTACTCCAATCTCTCTGAGTCTTTGTATATAGACTGCTGACATCTAGTGGAAGCCATAGGTACTGCAGTCTCAGTCCTGGTAACAAATGGATTCAATAGGGAGCGTGTCTAACAGAGCCAAAGGTCACCAGAAACTGATTTCCGGATGGTTTTTTTCCTCGGGTTTGTGCCTGCTAAATGAGTTCTGTTATACTCACAGACATTATGTTAACACTTTTAGAAACTTCAGAGTGTTTCCTATCCAAAAGTACTAATTATGTGCATATCCTATTTTCTGAGCCTGAGTGGCAGGCATTTTGCTTTGGGCACGCCAGACTCTCCAAAACCGTCACCTCACCTGCCGCTCCCTAAGAAGTTAACATCTTCTACCCCCAAGCCATAAAACTGCTGAACAATTAATATAATGTCCACCTGGACTATTTACACTGCTGCTACTCGCTGTTAATTATCTATGCATAGTCACTTTACAAATTACCTCGACTAACCTGTACAGCCTCGTTATTGTTATATACTTTTCTTGTGTTACCTATTCATTTCATTTAAAAAAATGCTTTAGTTTATTTAGTAAATATTTATTTATTGTACTGCATTGTTAGTTAAGGGCTTGTAAGTAAGCATTTCACGATAATGTCTACACCTGTTGTATTCGGTGCTAGTGACAAATAAAATTTGATTTGATTAGATTTTTGCCATGGGGTGGAGAGAAGATTTATCAATTTTATAACTTATTTCATGCAATTCTACTCATTTTGCCATGGGGTGGAAAGGAAAATTAGGTGTTTTACAGCTAATTTCCGGCAATTCTACAGTATAAATAAATACACAGTGAATAACAAAAAACAATAACGAGTAAAAAATATGACTATATACAAGGAGTACCAGTACCGAGTCGATGTGCAGGAGTACAAGATAATTAAGGTAGCTATGTACAGTGCCTTTGGAAAGTATTCAGACCCATTGACTTTATTCACATTTTCTTACGTTACAGCCTTATTCTAAAATTACAGCCTTGAGTCTTCTTGAGTTAACGCTACAAGCTTGGCACACCTGTATTTCGGGAGTTTCTCCAATTCTTATCTGCAAGTCCTCTCAAAGTCTGTCCGGTTGGATGGGGAGCATCGCTGCACAACTATTTTCAAGTCTCTCCAAAGATGTTAGATCGGGTTCAAGTCCGGGCTCTGGCTGGGCTCTAGCTGGGCCACTCAAGGACATTCAGAGCCAATCCTGCATTGTCATGGCTATATGCTTAGGGTCATTGTCCTGTTGGAAGGTGAACCTTCGCCCCAGTCTGAGGTCCTGAGAGCTCTGGAGCAGGTTTTCATCAAGGTTCTCTCTGTGCTTTGCTTTGATAATCTTTCCCTCAATCCTGAGCAGTCTCCCAGTCCCTGCTGCTGAAAAACATCCCCACAGCATGATGCTGCCACCACCATGCTTCACCCTAGGGATGGTTCCAGGTTTCCTCCAGACGTGACACTTGGCGTTAATGCCAAAAAGGTTTCATCGGACCAGAGGTTTCATCGGACCAGAGAATCTTGTTTTTCATGGTCTGAGAGTCCTTTAGTTGGCTTTTGGCAAACTCCGAGCGGGCTGTCATGTGCATTTTACTGAGGAGTGGCTTCCGTCTGGCCACTCTACCATAAAGACCTGATTGGTGGAGTGCTGCAGAGATGGTTGAACTTCTGAAATGTTCTCCCATCTCGACAGTGGAACTCTGGAGCTCTGTCAGGGGTACCATCGGGTTCTTGCTCATCTCCCTGAACAAGGCCCTTCTGATTGCTCAGTTTGGCTGGGCGGCCAGCTCTAGAAAGAGTCTTGGCAGTTCCTAACTTCTTCCATTTAAGAATTATGTGGGCCACTGTGTTCTTGGGGACCTTCAATTCTGCAGAAATGTTTTGGTACCCTTCCCCAGATCTGTGCCTCGACACAATCCTATCTCGGAGCTCTACAGACAATTCCTTCGACCTCATGGCTTGGTTTTTGCTCTGACATGCAGTGTCAACTGTGCGACCTTATATAGACAGGTGCGTGCCTTTCCGAATCAAAGACCTTACAGTGAAATGCTTACTACAAGCCCTTAACCAGCATTGCAGTTTTAAGAAAATACCTACAAAAAAAGTCAGATAAGAAAAACAAATAATTAACTTCTTAGGGAGCGGTTTCCGAGGTGACGGTTTTGGAGAGTCTGGCGTGCCCAAAGTAAAATGTCTCCCACTCAGACCCAGAAAATAGGATATGCACATAATTAGTACTATTGGATAGGAAACACTCAGAGGTTTCTAAAAGTGTTAACATTATGTCTGTGAGTGTAACAGAACAGAAATAGCAGGCAAAAACCCGCGACAAATCGATCCGGAATTATTGTTTTTTGTCACATTGGCTCTGTTTGACAGTCTCTCTATTGAGTTCTATGGCAAGCAGCTCCGAGATTTCAGTACCTATGGCTTCCACTAGATGTCAACAGTCTATATATAAAGCCTCAGAGAGATTCGAGGAAGCAGGAAGAATAGGTAAAGGAAATGGCCAAGGTAGCTCAGATGTCAACAAGTTTTCTCGTGCGCAAGGCTGGCTGCGCGCCCAACTTTATTTTACTTATATAACGTTTAGGTGACCATCCGAGTGAAATTTTATCGCTCATATTCATAAAAGGATAGCTAAGGATGCATTTTAACTGGTATTTGATTTGTTTAGGAAAAGTTTATAGGTATATTTGAACGCGTTCTCTTCACGCTTCAATGGGCGATTCGAAGTTGGATTTTCTGAACATAACACACCAACCAAACAGAGATTTATGGATATAATAAATGACTTTTTCTAACAAAAGAACCATGGATTGTCTTTGTTGGACACTTGGGAAGCCCTCAGCAGAAGTTCTTCAAAAGGTAAGGGATTTGTTTTCGCTGTGAAATGTGTTGTGTGTGAACCGTGATGGTTTATGAATTTATGCTAATGGGAAAATATTGGAGGTGCTACCCTCAAACAATCAAATGTAGTGCTTTCGCCGTAAAGCCTTTTTGAAATCTGACAACGCTGTGATATTGCCAAGAAGCAGAGCTTTTGATGACTATGCAACACTTGTATATTGATGAACATTTAATAATTCAACTTTTGGATTTTGAATTTGGCGCCTTGCATTTCACCGGGTAGTGTCGGGAGCGCCCCACCACTCCCTAATTAGTTAAAGAGCAGCAGTAAATATCAATAGTGGGGCTACAGTGGGGCAAAAAAGTATTTAGTCAGCCACCAATTGTGCAAGTTCTCCAACTTAAAAACATGAGAGAGGCCTGTAATTTTCATCATAGGTACACTTCAACTATGACAGACGAAATGAGAAAAAGAAATACAGAAAATCACATTGTAGGATTTTTTATTTATTTATTTGCAAAATATGGTGGAAAATAAGTATTTGGTCAATAACAAAAGTTTATCTCAATACTTTGTTATATACCCTTTGTTGGCAATGACAGAGGTCAAACGTTTTCTGTAAGTCTTCACAAGGTTTTCACACACTGTTGCTGGTATTTTGGCCCATTCCTCCATGCAGATCTCCTCTAGAGCAGTGATGTTTTGGGGCTGTCGCTGGGCAACACAGACTTTCAACTCCCTCCAAAGATTTTCTATGGGGTTGAGATCTGGAGACTGGCTAGGCCACTCCAGGACCTTGAAATGCTTCTTACGAAGCCACTCCTTCGTTGCCCGGGCGGTGTGTTTGGGATCATTGTCATGCTGAAAGACCCAGCCACGTTTCATCTTCAATGCCCTTGCTGATGGAAGGAGGTTTTCACTCAAAATCTCACGATACATGGCCCCATTCATTCTTTCCTTTACACGGATCAGTCGTCCTGGTCCCTTTGCAGAAAAACAGCCCCAAAGCATGATGTTTCCACCCCCATGCTTCACAGTAGGTATGGTGTTCTTTGGATGCAACTCAGCATTCTTTGTCCTCCAAACACGACGAGTTGAGTTTTTACCAAAAAGTTNTCTTCCATTTCCTAATAATTGCTCCCACAGTTGATTTCTTCAAACCAAGCTGCTTACCTATTGCAGATTCAGTCTTCCCAACCTGGTGCAGGTCTACAATTTTGTTTCTGGTGTCCTTTGACAGCTCTTTGGTCTTGGCCATAGTGGAGTTTGGAGTGTGACTGTTTGAGGTTGTGGACAGGTGTCTTTTATACTGATAACAAGTTCAAACAGGTGCCATTAATACAGGTAACGAGTGGAGGACAGAGGAGCCTCTTAAAGAAGAAGTTACAGGTCTGTGAGAGCCAGAAATCTTGCTTGTTTGTATGTGACCAAATACTTATTTTCCACCATAATTTGCAAATAAATTCATTAAAAATCCTACAATGTGATTTTCTGGATTTTTTTTCCTCATTTTGTCTGTCATAGTTGAAGTGTACCTATGATGAAAATTACAGGCCTCTCTCATCTTTTTAAGTGAGAGAACTTGCACAATTGGTGGCTGACTAAATACTTTTTTGCCCCACTGTATATACAGGGGTTGCCGGTACAGAGTCAATGTGCGGGGGCACCGGTGTCGAGGTAATTGAGGTAATACGTACATGTAGGTAGAGTTATTAACCTTTTAGGGATAAAAGGCGCGCTAGCGGGCCGCTCCCGACACTACCCGGTGAAATGTAAGGCGCCAAATTCAAAATCCAAAAGTTGAATTATTAAACATTCATCAATATAGAGTAGCAGCAGCATAGAAGAGAGGGGGGGGCAATGCAAATAGTCAGGGTAGCATTTGATTAGCTGTTCAGGAGTCTTATGGCTTGGGGGTAGAAGCTGTTTAGAAGCTGTCACGACTTCAGCCGAAGTCGGCTCCTCTCCTTGTTCGGGCGGCGTTTGGTGGTCGACGTCACCGGCTTTCTAGCCATCGCCACTCCATTTTTCATTGATACATTTGTTTTGTCTTGTTCCCTGCACACCTGGTTTTCATTCTCCAATCACACTGCATGTATTTATTCCTCTGTTCCCCATCATGTCTTTCTGTGGAATTGTTTGTGTTTAAGTGTCATTTGTTTTGAAGCGCCAGACGGGTGTGATTTATTTTCCGTGTTGTTCACGAAGATGTTTATTGTTGCACATAATCTAGTGTGACTGGTTTTGCACTTTTGCTTATTTTTTGGATGGAGGTGTTAAAGCAGCTGCGTTCATTCTGTTGGTTTCTCCGGTCCAAATAAAGTGTGCGCCTGTTCACAACTCTCTGCTCTCCTGCACCTGACTTCGCTACCAGTACGCACATGCCTGACAGAAGCCTCTTGGACCTAGACTTGGTGCTCCGGTACCGCTTGCTGTGTGGTAGCAGAGAGAACAGTCTATGACTAGGGTGGCTGGAACATCTCAAGGATGATCAAAGGAAACAGGTTGCACCTGAGCTCAATTTCAAGTGTAATAGAAAAGGGTCTGAATACTTATGTAAATAAGATATTTATGTTTTATATTTTTTATAAATTTGCAAAAATGTTTAAAAAACTTTTCGCATTGTCATTATGGAGTATTGTGTGTAGATTGATGAGTAGCATTTTTATTTTCATCCATTTCAGAATAAGGCTGTAGCGTAACAAATTGTGGAAAAAGGAAGGGGTCTGAATACTTGCAGAGTGCAGTGTAGATAGCTGGCCGCTAGACTAATTTACCAATATAAAAAATGTTAGCTGACATGGGCTAATTGAATGACTATCAGTGACTGACATAAGAGAATAACTGCTGATGCACAACCACATTTCGAAATTGCACCTTGTGCATTCAGCTATTCTAACTTGCAACACTAAATTGAGACCCTGACTGAGTAAAAAAAAAAAACTCAGTCCCTGATCTAGGACCAGTTGAAAAAGCGTCAAAGAAGTGCGTGCAGAGGAGAAACCATCCCCCTGCTCTTTTGAGACTTACTGTACATTGGAAGAGCAGTTAGGAACAAAAAGAAAACATGAAGCAACAGAGCCATTCATAATCAGGAGGCATTTTGAGGTTGCATTTTCAGACCACCACAGACCTGTGGAGACAGAGAGGTCGGGTTCAGTACTGAACCAAGCATGCTGTGATTTTAATTCCACTGTGAGGAAGGGAGAAAAAAATAACATAAGGAAAAATCTGTCTTGTCTTTTGTTGGAAATGAACTCAGACTGAGTCAGTTAGCCACTAGAGACAAAGAAAATAGGAGACAATGTTTCACAAATGCTGAGATTTGGCATTTCACCTTTTATGGCAATATCTCTTCACACGTTGTATAATTTTGTCATTATATGACAAATGTTAATACAGCAAGCCAGATTACTCTGAGGATGAGCAATATATGTGTTTAGCTAATATGACTATGATATTAAACATGCAATAGCACAGTGATTAGTTGAGGCAGGGTTAGTTGAGCCACCCCTTGTTTCTAGGAAACCATACACAAAATTAATCATTTTAACAAATATTTAGGAAGAGGTCAACATTTTATGGAGTCTGTGAAGGAAGAAACCACAAGCAAGTTAGGTAAAAAAAAAAAGAAGATTTTCACAATGTCAAATAAATTGAATGATGCTTCAATCTAAACCAAAGTAGGTTGTTTTAAAACTGTTTTATACATGTTGGGGTCTCTATAAGCTACAATGTGAGGTCCTTAACATAGCATGAAAGTGCATCCTTGTAGTTGCGTGAGCTAATATAGTCAAAATTGTTGCTTTGGGGTAAATTGTGCCAATTGTATGTGGTTTTATATTCTGTTTTTTTCCCAGAAATGATTGCTTATGGGTACCGTTTTTTTTTGTTTTTGTTTTAGGAACTCAGTCCGGGTTTCAACTTACTCTTAAAAGTTGTAGCAGTAGAATACACAGGGTGCAATTTCCAAATTGGGAAGTGCATCATTTTCCCCCTTGTCATGTCAGTCATTCCATACCTTAGAGAACTATTTATAACTTGTCAGAAATGCCCAGATTGTCACGATCTCCAGGGACGGACCAAGGCGCAGCGTGCCAGGTTGAGTTAAACATGTTTATTTGTCAACTCACTCAAAACAAAAACGACGCTCAATAGGTGTAGCACCAACAGCACATACACAATAACAGAGTCAACTTCCCACAAGGAAAGGAGGGAAAAAGGGCTACTAAAGTATGGCTCCCAATCAGAGACAACGAAGGACAGCTGTCCCTGATTGAGAGCCCTATCCGGCCAACAATAAAGAAATAGAAAACTAGAACATAGAATGCCCACCCCAAATCACACCCTGAACAAACCAAAAAGAGACATAAACAGGCTCATACAGGTCAGGGCGTGACACAGATCAACTATCCCATGTCAGCTAATGTTTTTTTTGTTCCCCAAAGCTGAGTGAAAAAGTTTGGGAACCCCTGTGCTAAATGACTGAAATGTCAAATGTCAATGCTTTACATACAGATCTCCTATTACTTTATTCATTTATTTAAATATATATATCTATTGTTTACCTGGAATGGAATGGAATGGAATGTTCGTATACTGTATACTTGACTGTGATATGTGGTTGTCTCATCTAGGTTTTACACAGTCAAATGTAAAAAATAACAAAAACATTTATAAAGTACTGTACAAATGATACTATATATAAAACAAAATAATCATAAGAAACAAGGTTTTGTGGTGTCTGTTCTATATATAGAAGATATAAGAAAGCTCAGGAAATACAGTGAGGGAAAAAAGTATTTGAACCCCTGCTGATTTTGTACGTTTGCCCACTGACAAAGAAATGATCAGTCTATAATTTTAATGGTAGGTTTATTTGAACAGTGAGAGACAGAATAACAACAAAAAAATCCAGAAAAACACATGTGAAAAATGTTATAAATTGATTTGCATTTTAATGAGGGAAATAAGTATTTGACCCCTCTGCAAAACATGACTTAGTACTTGGTGGCAAAACCCTTGTTGGCAATCACAGAGGTCAGACGTTTCTTGTAGTTGGCCACCAGGTTTGCACACATCTCAGGAGGGATTTTGTCCCACTCCTCTTTGCAGATCTTCTCCAAGTCATTAAGGTTTTGAGGCTGACGTTTGGCAACTCGAACCTTCAGCTCCCTCCACAGATTTTCTATGGGATTAAGGTCTGGAGACTGGCTAGGCCACTCCAGGACCTTAACGTGCTTCTTCTTCAGCCACTCCTTTGTTGCCTTGGCCGTGTGTTTTGGGTCATTGTCATGCTGGAATACCCATCCACGACCCATTTTCAATGCCCTGGCTGAGGGAAGGAGGTTCTCACCCAAGATCTGACAGTACATGGCCCCGTCCATCGGCCCTTTGATGTGGTGAAGTTGTCCTGTCCCCTTAGCAGAAAAACACCCCCAAAGCATAATGTTTCCACCTCCATGTTTGACGGTGGGGATGGTGTTCTTGGGGTCATAGGCAGCATTCCTCCTCCTCCAAACACGGCGAGTTGAGTTGATGCCAAAGAGCTCCATTTTGGTCTCATCTGACCACAACACTTTCACCCAGTTGTCCTCTGAATCATTCAGAAGTTCATTGACAAACTTCAGACAGGCATGTATATGTGCATTCTTGAGCAGGGGGACCTTGCGGGCGCTGCAGGATTTCAGTCCTTCACGGCGTAGTGTGTTACCAATTGTTTACTTGGTGACTATGGTCCCAGCTGCCTTGAGATCATTGACAAGATCCTCCCGTGTAGTTCTGGGCTGATTCCTCACCGTTCTCATGATCATTGCAACTCCACGAGGTGAGATCTTGCATGGAGCCCCAGGCCGAGGGAGATTGACAGTTCTTTTGTGTTTCTTCCATTTGCGAATAATCGCACCAACTGTTGTCACCTTCTCACCAAGCTGCTTGGCGATGGTCTTGTAGCCCATTCCAACCTTGTGTAGGTCTACAATCTTGTCCCTGACATCCTTGGAGAGCTCTTTGGTCTTGGCCATGGTGGAGAGTTTGGAATCTGATTGATTGATTGCTTCTGTGGACAGGTGTCTTTTATACAGGTAACAAACTGAGATTAGGAGCACTCCCTTTAAGAGTGTGTTCCTAATCTCAGCTCATTACCTGTATAAAAGTCACCTGGGAGCCAGAAATCTTTCTGATTGAGAGGGGGTCAAATACTTATTTCCCTCATTAAAATGCAAATCAATTTATAAAATTTTTCACTTGCGTTTTTCTGTTTTTTTTTGTTGTTATTCTGTCTGTCACTGTTCAAATAAACCTACCATTAAAATGATAGACTGATCATTTCTTTGTCAGTGGGCAAACATACAAAATCAGCAGGGGATCAAATACTTTTTTCCCTCACTGTCTATACAGTACAATTCAAAAGTTGGGAAACTCCTTACAGACTGTTGGAAAAGCATTCCAGGTGAAGCTTGTTGAGAGAATGCCAAGTGTGTGCAAAACTGTCATCAAGGCAAAGGGTGGCAACTTTGAAGAATCTAAAATCTAAAATGTATTTTGATTTGTTTTACACTTTTTTGGTTACTACATGATTCCATATGTGTTATTTCATAGTTTTTATGTCTTCACAATTATTCTACAATGTAGAAAAACCCTTGAATGAGTAGGTGTGTCCAAACTATTGACTGGTACTGTACATATTATAAATCCCCATTCACATGCTTGTTACCATTTGAGGCCTGACAGGTAGGCTGGGTGACAGGTTGTCAAAATGCATCCTGAGGTTTTTAAGGGTCTGGGTGGCAGGTTTTGGAAACTGCAGGATCTCTCGCCTGGGGATCTTCTGGAGTCAGCTGATAAGATCTGGTCGCTGTGTCTTCAGTTTCCATCTTTTCAAGTGCAAGCTGCCTTGGCTGCCTGTTCAGATTTCTGGGCCGCCACACACACATACACGCACGCACACATAAACACACGTACACGCACGCACGCACTGAAAGGGCTTTGAAATTACAGTTGCAAGAAAAAGTATGTGAACCCTTTAGAGTTACCTGGTTTCTGGATAAATTGGTCATGAAATTTGATCTGATCTTCAAGGCATATTTTCTTCTGTCGAAGCCATTCTGTTGTTGATTTACTTCAGTGTTTTGGGTCGTTATCCTGTTGCATCACCTAACTTCTGTTGAGCATCAATTGGCGGACAGATAGCCTTACATTCTCCTGCAAAATGTATTGATAATCTTGGGATCTCATTTTTCCGTTGATGACAGCAAGCTGTCCAGGCCCTGAGGCAGCAAAGCAGCCACAAACCACAATGGTCCCTCCACCTTACTTTACAGTTGGGATGAGGTTTTGATGTTGGTGTGCTGTGCCTTTTTTCTCCACACATAGTGTTGAGTGTTCCTTCCAAACAACTCAACTTTAGTTTAATCTGTCCACAGAATATTTTGCCAGTAGCACTGTGGAACATCCAGGTGCTCTTTTTGAGTACTTCAGACGTGCAACAATGTTTTTTTTGGACAGCAGTGGCTTCTTCTGTGGTGTCCTCCCATGAACACCATTCTTGTTTAGTGTTTTACGTATCGTAGACTCATCACAAGAGATGTTAGCGTGTTCCAGAGATTTCTGTAAGTCTTTAGCTGACACTCTAAGATTATTCTTAACCTCATTGAGCGTTCTGCGCTGTGCTCTTGCAGTCACTCCCGACACTACCAGGTGAAATGCAAGGTGCCAAATTCAAAATCCAAAAGTTGAATTATTAAACATGCATCAATATAAGTGTTTCATAGTCATCAAAAGCTCTGCTTCTTGGCAATATCACAGCGTTGTCAGATTTCAAAAAGGCTTTACGGCGAAAGCACCACATTTGATTGTTTGAGGATAGCACCCCACATATTTTTCCCATTACCATAAATTCATAAGCCTTCACGGTTCACAGAAAACACATTTCACAGCGAAAACAAATCAATTACCTTTTGAAGAACTTCTGCTGAGGGCTTCCCAAGTGTCCAACGAAGACAATCCATGGTTCTTTTGTTAGAAAAAGTAATGTATTATATCCATAAATCTCTGTTTGGTTGGCGCGTTATAATGAGAAAATATAGCGTCGACTCCTCCATTGAAACGTGAAGAGAACTCGTTCAACTTATACCTATAAACTTGTCCAAGAACAATCAAACATAATTTTAAATGTATCCTTAGGAACACTTTTATGTATAAATAGTATAATATTTCAACCGGAATATAAACTGGGCGATAAGAAAGGAAAAAACCAAAGAGCGCGCCAGCCGTGAACGCGCNGGTGAAATGCAAGGCGCCAAATTCAAAATCCAAAAGTTGAATTATTAAACATGCATCAATATACAAGTGTTTCATAGTCATCAAAAGCTCTGCTTCTTGGCAATATCACAGCGTTGTCAGATTTCAAAAAGGCTTTACGGCGAAAGCACCACATTTGATTGTTTGAGGATAGCACCCCACATATTTTTCCCATTACCATAAATTCATAAGCCTTCACGGTTCACAGAAAACACATTTCACAGCGAAAACAAATCAATTACCTTTTGAAGAACTTCTGCTGAGGGCTTCCCAAGTGTCCAACGAAGACAATCCATGGTTCTTTTGTTAGAAAAAGTAATGTATTATATCCATAAATCTCTGTTTGGTTGGCGCGTTATAATGAGAAAATATAGCGTCGACTCCTCCATTGAAACGTGAAGAGAACTTGTTCAACTTATACCTATAAACTTGTCCAAGAACAATCAAACATCATTTTAAATGTATCCTTAGGAACACCTTTATGTATAAATAGTATAATATTTCAACCGGAATATAAACTGGGCGATAAGAAAGGAAAAAACCAAAGAGCGCGCCAGCCGTGAACGCGCATTTAATTCTATTGACATCTGTGTGGCCACTTCCTTATTTGTCTTCTTCTATGCTCTAAAAGCTTCTAAAAAGAATCAGAACACTTTCTCGAGACTGTTGACATCCAGAAGAAGCAATAGGTACTGCATTCATATGCCCTTATATGGGCATTTTCATAAGAGAGGTGTTCTAAATGAGGCAATGTGTCAAAACCACTTTTTCCAGGACAGAAATTCCACGGGTTTTTGCCTGCCATATCCGTTCTGTTATACTCACAGACAAAATGTTAACACTTTTAGAAAATTCAGAGTGTTTCCTATCCAATGGTACTAAATATGTGCATATCCTATTTTCTGGGCCTGAATGGGAGGCATTTTACTTTGGGCACGCCAGGCTCTCCAAAATGGTCACCTCGTGCGCTGCTCCCAAAGAAGCTAACCAACATCTCCAATCTCATCTCATTGATTGGACTCCAGGTTAGCTGACTCCTGACTCCAATTAGCTTTTGGAGAAGTCATTAGCCTCGGGGTTCACATACTTTTTCCAACCTACACTGTGAATGTTTAAATGATGTATTCAATATAGACAATGAAAATACAATAATGTGTGTGTTATTAGTTTAATTACACTCTGTTTGTCGATTGTGGTGACTTAGATGAAGATCAGATCAAATGTTATAACCAATTTATGCAGAAATCCAGGTAATTCCAAAGGCTTCACATACTTTTTCTTGCCACTGTACATCACATTGAGCTGCATGTATTGCTTGGACTATTTAATTCACCTCCTAACCTCAACCTACTTCCCTGTCTTAGCCTTTTTCAGAAAAAAAAGTGGGATGTATGCCAGCAAAGCCACTACACAACACAACACTAAACAGTACATTAATTGCACTATAACGGTGACAAACGGTGCCCACAAACTGCTTGGGCCTATATAAAGCTGTCCAAACAGCAGTCCCAACGTCTTACCACTGCTACGCCTGGCTATCAGCGGAGCCTTGTCTGGCAGCAAAACAGTTCATTCAGCCTCATCTACTGCCTTTAAAAAAAACATTATTGATAACTCTCTCTCTCTCTTTCTCTCTTCTCTCGGAGGACCTGAGCCCTAGGACCATGCCTCAGGACTGCCTGGCCTGATCACTCCTCACTGTCCCCAGTCCACCTGCTGTCCCCAGTCCACCCCAGTCCACCTGCAGTCCACCTGCTGCTGCTCCAGTTTCAACTGTTCTGCCTGCGGCTATGGAATCCTGACCTGTTCACCAGACATGCTATCTTGTCCCGGACCTGCTGTTTTCTACTCTCTCTCTCTACCGCACCTGCTGTCTCTAACTCTGAATGATTGGGTATGAAAAGCCAACTGACATTTACTCCTGAGGTGCTGACCTGTTGCACTCTCTACAACCACTGTGATTATTATTATTTTACCCTGCTGGTCATCTATGAACGTTTGAACATCTTGGCCATGTACTGTTATAATCTCCACCCGGCACAGCCAGAAGATGACTGGCCACCCCTCAGAGCCTGGTTCCTCTCTAGGTTTCTTCCTAGGTTCCTGCCTTTCTAGGGAGTTTTTCCTAGCCACCGTGCTTCTACAACTGCATTGCTTGCTGTTTGGGGTTTTAGGCTGGGATTCTGTATAGCACTTTGTGACATCGGCTGATGTAAAAAGGGCTTTATAAATACATTTGATGGTAAATAAATACATTTGATGGTTGATAAATAAATTTGATGGCTGACTTGCTTTAACAAATGTGGTTTCTAATGACAATTGAGTTGTACAAACTATGGCGTAAGGGGACGACAAGCGGATGAGAGGCAATCCGTAATTTCGATTAAGACATTAATGAGCGAGCTAGGACGGACATAGTCAATATAATTATTTGTTTATCACTTTTGAAATGTACAGTGACAGAATTCAGAACATGGGCCGTTCATACAGTGTTCTCCCTGTACACCAAGTCAGAACTGTAGGATAAATAAAGGTGGCATATAAGCAGACAATGAAAGCTCTTACAATATTCAATGATTACATTTCTCTCAAACAGGAGATGTACATGTCAGAACAGTAGGCGAAACATGTCAGAACAGTAGGCGAAATTAAGAGGGGTAAATAGACCAAATTATTAGGGTGAGGCACATGGGCTACTAACATCTTACTACACAACATACACTTAGTATTACTTTCTTTGGTACAGTATGCATATCTCCCTGGCATTTTACATAATGTATGCAACAGCATATAATGCATTTTGTGCTGTAATCACATGAATAGGAAAGTCTGGCATTTTCTGGATTTATGGTGCTTTCAAAACAACTGGGAACACGGAAGAAAACATGGTTGAATCATGATGACGTCATTGATCTTCAGGTCGTAGCTCTAGAAAGAGGCCGGATTTACAATTCCAAAATGTTTTTTCCCAGTCGGAGCTCGTTTATTCCCGACTTCCCAGTCGTCTTGAACTCACTGAAGTCAAGTTTTCGCAAAACAGTTGTTTTGAGCACGGCACAAATCATGCTCCATTGACGAATGTTGAATGTTTATCATTTTAAACTTGGAAAAGAGCCCCTTTATCCCGGATTTGGGACCACACAGCCACTGTCACTGATTCCTTCCAAACCACTCATTGTTGAATTTGCGATTTCCAACTTTGCGTAATGTTTATGTCCAATGGCCGATGAGCACCGATACGTTTTATCTATAATTTCTCTTCATTAGTTATTTTCATATGACAAGGATTAACAAGGATTTTCCAGTAGATTGTCGACTTGATTCATGATGATGACTAGGTAAGATTTTGAAAGTATGACGTTGACATGATCAGTCCAATCAAAGCTACTGTACATATAACGTGATTTGACGTCATTTTATCTGTGGCCAATGACCTTGAGCCTTCTTGGATGGGCACTTCTAATGTAACTCTATGGCAGCACTCAAAGGGCTATAATTTTAGAGGTCTACCCTTAGACTTGGCGGCATCGTAGTGTCCCCATGAGTAACAGAACACTCAGCCAATCACGGCGCAACGCTGTCAGCCAAGACGAGAGAATGAATATTGATGAATGTCCACGGCCAGACAATAACAGTCATCATGATTTCCATGTAGAAGGCGATTTTACATAGAAAGCAAGACAACTTTGTGCAGCACCTTTAAAGTGGTGCATAATCATCCTTATTTGCATTGCGTTTTCAGTGCATTGTCTGACACACATATGATGCCAGCATGTGTCTCAGTTGGCCAAAGAGGACAGCAGCAATCAGTCTAGCTCGAATTCAATCAAAAATCGAAATGTAATTTACAGACACTAATTAGCCTGGATTGGATATTTCACTGTGTACTGGACAGGGCTTGTGAATTGCAGAGGGGAGAACAAAATTACCTTCTGCTGTCATTGATTCTGTGGTGTACAGGTAACCATTGTGGAATGTTCAGGAATTTCATCTTAAAGTGCAGGCTGAGGGGTTAATTTCTTTAAAATGGTGTATAAATTGAGCTTATCGTAACACATTTTTTTATGTAGATAGATATCTCACTGACACACATCAGAAAAATTTAGAATGCTCCCGAGTGTCGCAGCGCTTGAGGCGTCACTACAGACCCTGGCTCTATCCCAGGCTGTGTCATATCCAGCCGTGACTGGGAGTCCCATAGGGCTGCGCACAATTGACCCAGCATCATCCGGGTTAGGGGAGGGTTTGGCCGGGGGGCTTTACTTGGCTCAAGAGCGTTCTAGCGACTCCTTATGGCTGGCTGTACGCCTGCAGTCGTCAGTTGAACAGTGTTTCCTCTGACACATTGGTGCAGCTGGCTTCCAGGTTAATCGGGCGGGTGTTAAGGAGGGCGGTTTGGTGGGTCATGTTTCGGGGGAACGCATGACTCGGCCTCTACTGAGCCCGTTGGGGAGTTGCAGTGATGAGACAAGATCGTAATTGGATCACAATTGGATAGCATTAAATTTAGGAGAAAAAGGGGGTCAAATAAATGTTAAATTGTATTTTACAGTAAAATGCTTACTTACCAACAATGAAGATTTAATGCAGTTTTAAGAAAAATACAAAAAAAAAATTGAAATAAAAGTAACAAATAATTGAAGAGCAGCAGTAAAATAACAATAACGAGGCTATATACAGGGGGTACCGGTACAGAGTCAATGTGCAGGGGCACCGGTTAGTCAACGTAATTGAGGAAGGAAGTCCAGGATCCAGTTGCAGAGGGAGGTGTTTAGTCCCAGGATCCTTAGCTTAGTGATGAGCTTTGAGGGTACTATGGTGTTGAACGCTGAGCTGTAGTCAATGAATAGCATTCTCACATAGGTGTTCCTTTTGTCCAGGTGTGAAAGGGCAGTGTGGAGTGCAATAGAGATTGCATCATCTGTGGATTTGTTTGGGCGGTATGAAAATTGGAGTGGTTCAAGGGTTTATAGGATAATGGTGTTGATGTGAGCCACGAACAGCCTTTCAAAGCACTTTATGGCTATAGACTGTAGTCATTTAGGCAGGTTACCTTAGTGTTCTTGGGCATAGGGACTATGGTGGTATGCTTGAAACATGTTGGTATTACAGACTCAGACAGGGAGAGGTTGAAAATGTCAGTGAAGACACTTGCAAGTTGGTCAGCGCATGCTCGGAATACACGTCCTGGTAATACGTCTGGCCCTGCGGCCTTGTGAATGTTGACCTGTTTAAAGGTCTTACATTCTGTCAGACGATTTCGAAGTCACCCAGCATGGTTGGGAGAAGACAGACAGTTGAGCTCTGTGTGGGACTTGGATGCTGAGGGTTATGCATATGAAATGTCCCTCTATTCCTCGGTGAGATTCATATAGGTTCACAGAGTGGTTAGAAGCTCAGTGGTTCCATTCATGCTCCTCAAATATCTGGGAGCTCAAACACACTGAAACACTCAGGCACGCGCACTTGCACACGCACGCACACACACACACACACTATAGAACATACTGTACTGCAACCACATCACATACAGTGTCACAACCGATGTTCACCGAGTGTCACTAACACATCAGTCACACGTCCTTGCTGAGGGGAGAACAAGTGTTTATTCTCACCAGGGCCGGACACATCCCAGGGTAGGTTAGACATAGTCCCTGGGTATGTTGGACATAGCCCCGGGGGGGTTGGACATAGTCACAGGGTAGGTTGGACATAGTCCCAGGGTAAGTTGGACATAGTCCCAGGGTAAGTTGGACATAGTCCCAGGGTAGGTTAGACATAGTCCCAGGGTAAGTTGGACATAGGCCCAGGGTAGGTTGGATATAGTCCCAGGGTAAGTTGGACATAGTCCCAGGGCAAGTTGGACATAGTCCCAGGGCAGGTTAGACATAGTCCCAGGATAGGTTGGAACACTCATCTGCTCAAGCTGTTGTCTTGCCTTTGAAAGACACCCTTATTCTTTTGTCAGCTGATAAACACTCACATAGACAGAACTACACACACGCAAGCACGCACGCACGCACTCACACACACACACACAGACACACACACACTTGAAGACAAACACGTGTAATATGGTGATGTGTGTCAGTGTTCGCCACACTTTCTCTCCCCCACTGCCACACACACCTCCAACCCTCATCACAAATCGAGGGGAATATCACCCTTGAATGGCCTCCTTCCTCTTTCTTATAATGTAAACTCATACTGTGGAAACTATTCCATGTGTGTTATGGACTGAAATCAATATTTTGTCTAAAGAGGATAAGCCTTGGGAAGAGAGGAAATGGAGGCAGCATACTACTGTATAGAGGTATTTAATTAAGTGATAATGCCAGAGAAGCCCGTGTTTGGAGGATATATTGGCACGGGTGTTGTTAGGCCCGAGACGAAGTGGACGCGACCCAGTCGTTCATTCTAAATGTTCCATTGCCATACTGGCTGGCAACATTCTTATCCCTTGCTTGCTAGATAGCCAACTGCAGCCAGAATAACCGTAATGTAGCTGCATTTACATTTGTTTAAGCTGTTTTCTAGTGCCATTTATTTGATAACAATGAGCTAATGAGACGCGATTTAAAAGAAATGTGAGATAATGTCTTGATGCTTTTTATAGTGGAGATCAAGTTTATAAATGGCCTGGCTGGGCTGATGAGACAGTGGATTGCGGGCACGTGTGTTTGTGCATGTGTGATAGCAGCTCTGTTTTTATTAATTCCAGGGTATCAATGTGTATATGAAATTCCAAGCTGCTTCATTACCATTTGGGTTTGAAAAGAAAAAACCTGGTAAATTCAAAACTGAGCGAAGTTCCCCACAAGAGCCTGACTGGACTGAACCCTGATTACTTCTTTATTAACTTGTCTCTGTCAGGGGTGGAGTCAATTCCACAAATTGAATTCCCTCTCCCTGTAAATTCCATCAATTAAATTCCAAATTCCATAGCAGTTCTTCAATTCAGAGTCAATTCAATTAATCTCAAGTTCCAATTCTAATTAAATTCAAAACTACAATTCTTAATTAAATATTCTGCCACAACAATTCCCTCAATTCAATTAATCCGAAATTCTATTTCTAAGTCAATTCAAAAATCTATTCCTAATTCATTATTCTGCCACAGCAATTCACATAATTCTATTCCCTCTCTACACCAATTCCCTGAATTTAAATTCCTTCACATCTTTCAACTCAAACCAAACTCAACCCAACTATGTCAACTCATGGCAGATTCGAAAGACAAGCCTAACGTTTTAACAAACTAAGAAGGAATATTCCTAGTAAACCTCAAAACGTTCCCTGAATTCTGAAAACCTTCAGGAATTTGGGGAATTATCTAAAATATCTAAAATAATACAATATGATGCTTTTCAAATTAAAACATACAATCATGAAGATGTAAATCATTGTCCTAAATATAACCCATCCAATTAGTGAATATCATAGATACGTTAAAGCTGTTTAATATGAACAACATGAAATGTTGCAGAAAATGCTAAATACTCTATTCCATTACTGTATTATGCATTATTACATTATTCCGTTTTTCTCCCAATTAGTTTGGAACATTGTTTGGGGAACAAAGCTTCATGCTCTAAAAACACTTACAAGATTAGCCAAACCTTTTTTTTATGAGATTGGGAAACACCTAAGACACATTTGCTTCAGATATTTAGGGTTAGCCGACATCTGCATGGCGGTTGCTTTGACAGTGGCGAAGGTGGAACAATGTTAGAGCTGTCAAATCCACAAGTGGCTCCCTGCATTATACCTAAAGCGGACATTGCCATTGGCTGCAAGGAGTTGCATTAACAGAAATCCTCATGCAGCCTTGTTTACAAGTTGGAACACTGGAATGTGACATGTCATCTACACCTCTGTTTTGTTTCATTATTTCTATATAGCCTACACTTTCTTGTTCTGAACTTTTAATGTGGGTGGGGCAGGTGTGGCTTTGTGACAATGATCTCAAGAGTAGCTGCTCACCGATATGAAGGCTCCAATGCAGTTCGAACTTTGACACCCCCAAAATATCCGCTATGCTATCACTGGTTATCGCTTGATCTGATTGCATCTAGGCCTGAATCTAGGCCGTAATATTCAAAGAAAACCCTTTATGTAGCATACCCTTTATGTAACATTTACACATCATGTTGTCAATTGCTTAAAACAAGATTCATGATAGAAAAGAGTGGATCATCCAGAGCCGGGGTCCTGTTGGCAACACTCAACAAGGAATTATGTTTCCCTACAGGAGACCAGGGTTAAATTCCCATCTCCACTTTTCATGCTACTGTATGTGTCTGTCTAAACAAAGCACTGATACTAAAGGCAGAGTGGAATTCAACGCTCTATAAAATTAATGAAAGGTTGATTAGTTCAGGAGTAAAATTAACCCTCAGTGTTATCCCCTAAAGAATATTTTGGGAAAAAAAACACTCAGTGTTGTAAAATAACCCCTTGGTGTTAATAACCACAGTTGAGTGTGACTGTCATTTTTACTCTGCAGTAAAATGCACTCAAAACCACACCCATTGTTGTCATATTTCCCAGCATGCTTTATAGCAGGTTGAGTTACAAAAAATGGTTTGTTTCAATATCTTTGTTTTTGCATGCATATTGATTGATCTTATGCTGTACAAAGATAAATAACATACATTTTCTAAACTAATCCAATCCATTAATAGTTGAATTTATTGCACCCGTTACTGAAATGGTTGTTGGTTTAGCTAGTATCCTTGTCAAATTCACTTTACTTTAGTAGTCATTCTAAATGCCTGTTGCTGGTTATAAAAAGTTATAATTGTTAGTTCCACTTATCTTGATTCTGGCTGAATTCAAATTGGAATTACATAACATGTTGCAAGCCTAAATAATGAGACTTGCTTGTTGTGGCCTGTAAATCAGGTTTTCACACTACTGTTAGGGTAAAATTAGGCTGTTGAGGTACAGCCTCATGATATCTGTTTTCATAAAGGGTAACATTTAAAGATAATACAGTACCAGTCAAAAGTTTGGACACACCTACTCATTCAAGGGTTTCTTTATTTTTACTATTGTCTATATTGTAGAATAATAGTGAAGACATCAAAACTATGAAATAACACATATGGAACCATGTAGTAACCAAAAAAGTGTTAAAAAACATGTTTTATATGTGAGATTCTTCAAAGTAGCCACCCTTTGCCTTGATGACAGCTTTGCACACTCTTGGCATTCTCTCAATCAGCTTCATGAGGAATGCTTTCTTCAAGGAGTTCCCACATATAGTGAGCACTTGCTGGCTGCTTTTCCTTCACTCTGTGGTCCAACTCATCCCAAACCATCTCAATTTGGTTGAGGTCAGGTGATTGTGGAGGCCAGGTCATCTGATTCAGCACTCCATCACTCTCCTTCTTGGTCAAATAGCCCTTACACAGCCTGGAGGTGTGTTGGATCATTGCTCTGTTGTAAAACAAATGATGGTCCCACTAAACACAAAACAGATGGGATGGTGTATAGCTGCAGAATGCTGTGGTAGCCATGCTGGTTAAGTGTGCCTTGAATTCTAAATAAATCACAGTGTCACCAGCAAAGCACCCCCACACCATCACACCTCCTCCTCCATGCTTCACGGTGGGAACCACACATGCGGAGATCATCCGTTCATCCTACTCTGCGTCTTACAAAGACATGGTGGTTGGAACCAAAAATCTAAAATTTGGACTCATCAGACCAAAGGACAGATTTCCACTGGGTCTAATGTCCATTGCTCTTGTTTCTTGGCCCAAGCAAGTCTCTTCTTTTTATTGGTGTCCTTTAGTAGTGGTTTCTTCGCAGAAATTCGACCATGAAGGCCTGATTCACTCAGTCTCCTCTGAACAGTTGCTGTTGCGACATCTGTTACTTGAACTCCTTGAATTATTTATTTGGTCTGCAATCAGAGGTGCAGTCAACTCTGCAGCAGCAGTAACTCTGGGTCTTCTTTTCATGTGGCGGTCCTCATAAGAGCCAGTTTCATCATAGCACTTGACGGTTTTTGCGACTGCATTTGAAGAAACTTTCAAAGTTCTTCAAATTTTCCAGATTTACTGACCTTCATGTCTTAAAGTAATGATGGACTGTTGTTTCTCTTTGCTTATTTGAGCTGTTCTTGCCATAATAAGGACTTGGTCTTTTACCAAATAGGGCTATCTTCTGTATACCACCCCTACCTTGTCACAACACACCTGATTGGCTCAAACGCATTAAGGAAAGAAATTCCACAAATTAACTTTTAACAAGGCACACCTGTTAATTGAAATGCATTCCAGGTGACTACCTCGTGAAGCTGGTTGAGAGAATGCCAAGTGTGCAAAGCTGTCATCAAGGCAAAAGGTGGCTACTTTGAAGAATCTCAAATATAAAATATATTTTGATTGTTTAACACTTGTTTGGTTACTACATGATTCCATATGTGTTCTTTTATGGTTTTGATGTCTTCACTATTATTCTACAATGTAGAAAATTGAAAAAATTAAGAAAAACCCTTGAATGAGTAGGTGTGTTCAAACTTTTGGAAAGGAAAGGGGGGGTACCTATTCAGTTGTACAACTGAATGCCTACAACTGAAATGTGTCTTCCGCATTTAACCCAACCCCTCTGAATCATAGAGGTGCGGGGGGCTGCCTTAATCGACATCCACGTCTTCGGCGCCCGGGGAACAGTGGGTTAACTGCCTTGTTCAGAGGCAGAACGACAGATTTTGACCTTGTCCGCTCGGGGATTCCAACCTTCCGGTTACAATTCCAACGCTCTAACCACTAGACTACCGGCTGCCCATACTAGGCTACCTGCCGCCCCTTTTGATTGGTACTGTATTTTTCATCTAACCTTAGGCATGTCAGTTAAAAACCAATTCTTATTTACAATAACGGCCTACACCAGCCAAACCCGGACAATACTGGGCCGATTGTGCACCACTCTCTGGGATTCCAGATCACAGCCTGTTTTGATACAGCCTGGATTCAAACCAGGACATCTTTAGTGACACCTCCAGCACTGAGATTTAGTGCCTTACACCGCTGCACCCCTCAGGAGGCAACCTAGACAGTCACTTGTGGAATGCTACAAGAATGATAATATTTGAATGTAACAACCATGTTTCTGTAACTTGCAAACACAGTCATGGGTGATAATTCCAATGTTGGCTAACAGACACTCTGGGATCTATGCAGATATTTGCCTACGTTTGCATATATCCCAGTGTGCTGTTAGATTGAAGTTTGGAATGACCACCCATGACTGTGTTTTGTATTGACAGAGGGTTAGTCATTGCATTCCCCTCAATATTCATCCATTAAGGGCTACATAAAATGTAATTGTAAGTGTGTTCAAATACAAGAATTTGCCTTTTTTCTTCCTGCTACAGTAAAATGTTATCTTTGACTTGCACACCACCTCAAAAAATATGATCAAATTATGATGACCTCTAGGGTGGTGTTTAATTCCCATTGTATTCTAGCCAAACTGCAGATTTGCAACATTTTGAATAGTTTACCTTTTGCTTTCAGTTTGATTCCAAGGTAGAAAGCATCAAGTTGACAAGATAACCTAAACCATTTCAACTGGCTTCACGATCTCAATAACGGCAGCAATAAATCCATCCACTAACAGATGAGAGTAAACTTATTTTTTTAATCTTATTTATCTTTGTGCTGCATTATATAAATAACAATCAATCCAAAAATGGAGACATAGAAACAAATAATTACAAAAATGGACCAGCAAAACAGCATGCTATGAATTATGTCAATCAGCCCCCTGACACCATTTAAAATGTATTTTTCAAAGGCTAAAAGTAAGAAGTAACATATGTTGTAGTCCTCTGTAGCTCAGTTGCTCGAGCCTGGCTCTTGCAATGCCAGGATAGTGGGTCAGATTCCCGAGACCACCTTTGTACGTAAAAACGTTATGAATGCATGACTAGGTTGCTTTGGATAAAACTGTCTGCTAAATGGCATGTGTTGTAGTTTTATAAACCAATACAGAATAATTGAGTAAACAATAATAAGTGGAATTAGAATTTTGCCTGAATTTAAAAGGCATCCTTAAGGGATAGTTCACCCAAATAAAAAATGACAATGTCATAGTTCATAGACTGCTTAACGGTAAGGAAACCAATATCTAATTTGGGTGAGCTATCACTTTAATTTGACCAAAATAATCTAACTGTAAATATATTGTACATCAACTACTCATTAGAAGAAGAAAACAAGTATGTATATACAGTAATGTATATAATTATAATGATTTGATTTAAAACAAAGTTTGCATTCAATTTAATTGCTAAATGCATTAACTCCAGTAACTGGAATTTGCACAATTATAATACAATTCATGTTTTAAAAACATGTTTCATGTTTTCCAATTCAAATCCAATTCAGACAGTCTAAATTCCAGTTAAATTCCAATTCCATTCCAATTCAGGAATGGAATTGGAATTGGCTGGCTGAATGACTGGCTGGACAACTGGCTGGATGACTGACTGGCTGGCTAACTGTGCTGGCTGGCTGTGCTGGCTGGCTGTGCTGGCAGTCTGACTGACTGGCCGGCTGGCCAGCCAACTGTGCTGGCTGACTGTCCTGGCTGACTGACTGGCCGACTGGCCAGCCAACTGTGCTGGCTGGCTGTGCTGGCTGGCTGTGCTGGCTGACAGTGCTGGCTGGCTGACTGGCTGATAAGCAGTGCCTCATCATCCATCAGTGTCTATCAGAACACAACAGACCACTGCTGTTACCATGGCAACTTAACGTTACATCCAATCTATTCTTCTAATTGACAATAAGGCTTACAAAGGGTAAAATTATTAACTAAAATAGCGTGGGTGTCTCATTCCTACTGTAGACTGCATAGACCAGTGTAGGACATAAATACTGTACCTTACATACTCCATTGGCAGATCCCTCCAAAGCTGAAAAACAGAAAGACTTTCGGGTGTCTTAAGTGGAAGCCAGTCTTACATGGGGAAATATTGCTATTGTGTTGTGGTTGTGTTTTTTTTATTCCCCTGCAGTCCCCATGAATCAGGATGGTAGAACCATAATCCAAACAACCATGTCCTCTACCTGCCAAGTTTGAGCTTGGATGTGCAGGCTTATAGATGAGGCAGTCCGCTCTGGGCATGTTGGAATCAGTGTAAATCTGGTGTTAAAATTTCCCAAAAAGCCCAGGGGTTCTTGGAAAACTTTTCTTCCCAACTTATCAGATCACCCATTAGTGTTCTTGTAAGTCACCTAATGATTTACAAGAACAGGTCCTAGAGCTATGTTTTTGGAACAGGGGTGTTACACTACTATTAAATCGCGGTCCCAGTGGGTGTCTCACGTGTGTGTGTGTGTGTGTGCGTGCGTATATGCGTGTGTATGTACGTGCATGCATGTGTGCGTAATATGGGGTCACGAACACAATAAGCTCTCTAGAGAGAAGGCGCCAGATTAAATGTTTAATTTATGGATTCTGAGATTATTCCTTGGTGATTCCCAGAAACTGGTCACGGCCCCTCTTTGTTCTACCATATGTAGGACTAATATATCAAAACGTGACAGTGAGGAATCTCACTGAAGAGCTGATGCACCAAAACAAATGTGCTTCCTTTTCATTTTTCATTCACCAGTGGAAAACCATGGCCTTGAATCTCAATATAGTATACTTTTATTCTTAATCCACAGAAGACTGTTGGGAACCTTGTGTTTTAATCAAAGAAGTTGAAAAATTAAACTGGCGCACAGTTAAACATCTGTTATACAGTATTTGGCTCTCACATGGACTGTTGTAACATAAATGAGTCACCATTGCAGTAAGTATGCTCCAGGGGCAGTACAGCATGTATAGATGTAGGATCCTAATTTGAGCCTGTTTGCTACAGCAGGAAAATAATCCTGCAGCAACAGGAAATGTGAATTATTATGTGGATTATAATTAATTGACATTTTTGTAAGGGTTAATACATTTTTATTAAGGGAAAATCAAGTCTGAAATTTCTAAGTGGAAATTACAAACTTCAGGAGCCGTTTTAAACCTGCATTGCAGGAATGTTCTGCAACAGGGTGATCAAATAATTAAGATCCCCATGGAAAGAACAATTCCTCATGAACATGTTTCTAGCCATAAAAAATTGACCAGTGTATGAGGTAGTACATCATACATGATCTCATCTTAAATCATATATATTTCAAATTATGGATGCATGTATAGCCTATAGGAAAAACATGCCTCGTGTATGTCATGAACACATATATACACTGTAAAACATTTCCTGTGAAATGTATAGTAACTTACTGGCAGCAATTTTATCTTACAGCACAGCTACTGTAATACATTTTACAGAACCAAAATGTTTATTGTAATCTAATTTACAGTATATTACTGGAATTACCCATGCAGCGTCATATTACTCAGTGTTCTTTGCAAGTTTTGATTTTTACATTTACATTTTGGTCATTTAGCGGGCTCTCTTGTCCATTCAACCAAGGTTGATTAAAAAAAATACATATCACAGTCATAGCAAGTAAATCGTTTCCGTAATCGTTACTGAAAATGTTTTTGTAGTTATTGGTCTTCAAAATAATTGTAATTACAACGAGATATATTCTAATTTATAAACTGGGTGGTTTTAGCCCTGAATGCTGATTGGCTGACAGCTGTGGTATATTAGACCGTATTCCACGGGTATGACAAAACATGTATTTTTACTGCTCCAAATACATTGGTAACCAGTTTATAATAGCAATAAGGCACCTCTGGGGTTTGTGGTATATGGCCAATATACCACGACTAAGGGCTGTCGTGGTATATTGGCCATATACCACACCCCCTCGGGCCTTATTGCTTAAATATCTCTGACCATCTCTGGATAGTGTCAATACAATACTGAGATATTCATGGTAACTTGATGCAAAAGCAATGAAACACAGAACAGTAAAATTCATTAATAAAATGTAAGAAAATAATTTCTACAGTATTTTACTGTAATTACAAGGGATTAGAGCAAGCAGGTTAGCTGTATGCATTTGCATATTACAGCATATGAATGCATACTAGGCGTTTTATATCACTTGCACTTCTAGAGGCCAAAGCAAAGGCTTCCAAATGGGCCGTGATGACATGACAAAACAGATCAAATGGAGATGGGTAAATATTCAACCATTAAAAGGTCATTTTATTTGGTTATTCCAAAACTCATTACATTTTAAAATGTTCAACAAGTTAAAATTCCACCATCAGATAATTAACAATTCAAACAATAAGTAATCAACTCAAATTAGGCAAAAACAAATGGGCATCTAATATAACATATACAAAATAATTACCCAAAAAATATGTTTCCCACCCACAGCATTTTCCCACAATGCATCATAATGAATACTGTAAAACACATTTTACTGTGCATTCTACAGTGTTTAACTGTTGAAATTACAGAAAAGTGTGCTGTAAATTTTTTTAACTGTGCATCCTACCGTAGTCTACTGTATTCATTTTATACAGTATCATACTGATGATTATAACAGTAAGTTACTGATAAAATAACAAAAATGGCTAACAGTGTACGGTACATGAAAAGTAGCATCTCTATTAGATGTACAGATCTGTCATGACTTCCGCCGAAGTCAGTCCCTCTCCTTGTTCGGGCGACGTTCGGCGGTCGACGTCACCGGTCTTCCAGCCACCGCCAATCCACTTTTCAATTTCCGTTTGTTTTGTCTTCATTATACACACCTGGTTTCTATTCCAATAATTACATGTTCCTTATTTAACCCTCTGGTTCCCTCATGGTTTTGTGCGTGTTTGTTTATTGTTAGTTGGTCAGTTTTGTGAGCTTGTATTATACTACTTGGAATTTGTAGTTTGTTTGAGTAAATATACGTGATTACTCATCTCTGTTGTCCTGCGCCTGACTCCGCTTTACCTGCTTCACTGAGACCCTTGACAGAAACACGCACCACTAAATGGAGTCAGCAGGAGCACACAGCCAGTCGAGGAGCGCGTCCAGCAGCACGCGACCATGTTGCAACGTCTCAGCACAGCCATGGATCACGTGCTGCAAACAATGTAGCGATGGGAGAGAGGAGGTCTTCCATCGCCTCCACCATCACCTAAACAACCCCCACCGCTGTCCACCCCTCCTTCACCTGGTCCCAGTGGGATAAGACTCGCGCTCCCGAGGGAATATGATGGGACGGCTGCCGGGTGCCAGGGGTTCTTACTCCAGCTGGAGCTCTACCTGGCGACCGTCCACCCTGGCGACCGCCCCTCGTCTCCTGTCTATCAGGGAAAGCCCTGGAGTGGGCCAACGCCGTATGGGGAGAGGGCGAAGCGACGTTGGACCACTATGAGGATTTTACCCGCCGCTTCCGGGCGGTTTTCGACCATCCACCTGAGGTTAGAGCGGCGGGTGAACGCCTGTTTCACCTATGGCAGGGGACGAGGAGCGCACAGGACTTTGCTTTGGGCTTCCGACACCTGGCCGCCGGCGCGGGATGGAATGACAGGGCCTTGATCGACCATTACCGGTGCATTCTGCGCGAGGGAGCTGGCCTGTAGGTATACCACCCTTACGTTCGACCAGCTGGTGGACCTGTCCATCCGGCTGGATAACCTGCTGGCCAACCGTGGACGTCCTGATCGGGGTCTGTCAGTTCCATCCCCCAGCACCTCCACTCCAACCCCCATGGAGCTGGGAGGTGCTGCGCTTAGGGTGACCGGAGGAGGGGCCATTCCCTGCACCATCTGTGGCCGCAGAGGGCACACAGCTGGTCGGTGCTGGGGGGGTTCCTCGTGGAGTTGAGGCCGCAGGCAGGGCACTATTGTGTCACCCCAGGTGAGTAGGCACCAGACTCACCCAGAGCCCCCTGTTGCTCACATGTTTGTGTGTATAGAATTTCCTCGCATTCCCAGCATAAGGCGCTCGTAGATTCAGGCGCAGCTGGAAACTTTATTGACCGTTCATTTGCTCATAGTTTAGGGATCCCCATTGTTCCTGTTGGTATGCCCTTCCCTGTGCACGCCTTAGATAGTCGACCATTAGGGTCAGGTCTGATTAGGGGTATCAATCAGAATACTGCGAGGTACAGTTACCCGCTGCCTCTCATAGCCAGTGCGATCGAGTCAATGCACGGGGTGCGCTTCTTCACAAAATTGGATCTCAGGAGCACTTACAATCTGGTGCGTATCCGGGAGGGGGACGAGTGGAGACGTCATTTAGTACCACCTCAGGGCACTATGAGTACCTCGTCATGCCGTACGGTTTAATTAATGCTCCATCAGTATTCCAGGCATTTGTAGACAAGATTTTCTGGGACCTGCACGGGCAGGGTGTAGTGGTGTATATCGACGACATTCTGATATACTCCGCTACACGTGCCGAGCATGTGTCCCTGGTGCGCAAGGTGCTTGGTCGACTGTTGGAGCATGACCTGTACGTCAAGGCTGAGAAATGTCTGTTCTTCCAACAGTCTCCTTCCTAGGGTACCGCATTTCCACGTCAGGGGTTTATCCGGGGCTTTGGTCAGGTAGCGGCTCCCATTACCTCACTGCTGAAGGGGGGGCCGGTGCGACTGCAGTGGTCAGCTGAGGCAGACAGAGCTTTTGGTCACCTGAAGATTCTGTTTACCTCGGCTCCCGTGCTGGCTCATCCGGATCCCTCTTTGGCATTTATAGTGGAGGTGGACGCGTCCGAGGCTGGGATAGGAGCTGTGCTGTCTCAGCGATCGGGTATGCCACTTAAACTCCGCCCCTGTGCCTTCTTTTCGAAGAAGCTCAGCTTGGCGGAGAGAAACCATGATGTGGGGGACCAGGAGCTGTTGGCTGTCGTAAAGGCTCTGAAGGCGTGGAGACATTGGCTTGAGGGGGCTAAACACCCTTTTCTCATCTGGACTGACCACCGCAAACCGGTGGTGTGGGAGCTGGACGCAGACATCGAGCGGGCGTTACGTTCAGAGCCCACTCCTACTCAGTGTCCAGCTGGGCGTCTGTATGTTCCATCTGCTGTCCACGACCGTTTGATCTATTGGGCCCACACGTCACCCTCCTCTGTTCCTCCTGGCATCGGTTGAACAGTGCGCTGTCTTATTGGGAGGTACTGGTGGTCCACCTTGGTCAAGGACGTGAGGGTTTATGTTTCCTCCTGTTCAGTGTGCGCTCAGTGCAAGGCTCCTAGGCACCTGCCCAGAGGGTAGTTACAACCTCTACCCGTTCCACAACGGCCGTGGTCACACCTGTCGGTGGACTTCTTGACGGATCTTCCTCCGTCACAGGGAAACACCACGATCCTGGTCGTTGTGGATCGGTTTTCTAAGTCCTGCCGTCTCCTTCCTTTGCCCGGTCTCCCTACGGCCCTACAGACTGTGGAGGCTCTGTTCACCCACGTCTTCCGGCACTACTTGGTGCCTGAGGACATAGTCTCTGATCGGGGTCACATTCAGGGTCTGGAGGGCATTCATGGAACGTCAGCCTCACCTCAGGTTTTCACCCGAGAGTAACGGGCAGGTGGAGAGAGTTAACCAGGTTGTGGGTAGGTTCATGCGGTCATATTGCCAGGACCGGCCGGAGAAGTGGGCGGCTTTCATCCCCTGGGCAGAGATGGCCCAAAACTCACTCCGCCACTCCTCCACTAACCTCTCTCCCTTACAGTGCGTACTAGGTAATCAGCCAGTTCTGGCACCGTGGCATCAAAGCCAGATCGAGGCTCCTGCGGTGGATGAATGTTTTAGGTGCTCGGAGGAGACCTGGGACGCCACCCATGTGCACCTGCAACAGGCCGTGAAGCGGCAGAAGGCGAGCGCCGACCGCCACTGCAGTGAGGCCCTGGTGTTCGCACCGGGGAACCAGGTCTGGCTCTCGACCCGAAACCTGCCCCTCCGCCTGCCCTGCCGGAAGCTGGGTCCGCGGTTTGTGGAGCCATTCAAAGTCCTGAGAGACTGAACGAGGTTTGCTACAGGTTACAGCTTCCCCCAGATTACTGTATTAACCCCTCGTTCCATGTGTCTCTCCTCAGGCCGGTGGTGGCTGGTCCACTCCAGGAGTCTGAGGTGCGGGAGGTTCCTCCGGCCCCTCTTCAGTACCTCGTGGAGTGGGAGGGGTACGGTCCGGAGGAGAGACGCTGGGTGCCGGTGGAGGACATCCTGGAACCTTCGTTGCTGCGGGAGTTTCACCGTCTCCATCCGGATCGCCCTGCACCTCAACCTCCGGGTCGTCGCCGAGGCCGGTGTCGGCGCACTGCTGGAGCCGCGCGTCAAGGGGGGGTACTGTCACGACTTCCGCCGAAGTCGGTCCCTCTCCTTGTTCGGGCAGCGTTCGGCGGTCGACGTCACCGATCTTCTAGCCACCGCCGATCCACTTTTCAATTTCCGTTTGTTTTGTCTTCATTATACACACCTGGTTTCTATTCCAATAATTACTGACTCCGCTTTACCTGCTACACTGAGACCTTGACAAGATCTATGACCCTTATTGTACAAGTCCCTGGTATGAGGTGCAAAACTAGATACGTATAGTCGGACCACCGTATGTCTGTATGAGGTGCAGGCGTTGGTGGTATGGAGGCCCTCATTAATATAATCCCAGCCATGGCCTATGGATGGGCTAGGAGCCTCGGGCCAACTATATGCTAATGTGTTGAGAGACACAGCCATTCGAGTAATGAGAACTGACAGGACATATTCCCGCCTCCTTACGCCAGGAGAGGGGCTCAAGTACCCCTATGTGTGTGTGTGTGTGTGTGTGTGTGCGTGAGTGTGTGTGGCTATGTGATGGTGATTGTAAAGTTACTGTGTTTGTATGTGTGTGCATGTGCATGACATTGTATTACCAAACATTTGGTGCCTGTGTAAAGTTTGCACCTGTTATTTTTAGAAATAAATAAAAAACACATACAGTATGTTTTACCCTACCCTTGGTGTTACATTTCCTCTGAGAATTGGCTGGGTGAAACAGGGTAAATCTTTGCCCAGAATGTTTTGTTCTTAGCTTGTTGCTTCTGCAAATATCCCATTGGCTTGTCCAATTATGAGGAATTATTTTTGCAGTAAACACATCTCTGTTTGACAGGGATTTTTGGGGGGTGGACTTTAATAATTCATAACTCAAAATTCATAACATACAGTACCAACCGCCTCTGTAAACAAAAATAGACCCCTATATTTTCTGCAAAAACACACTCACCTCACTCATCACACATTGGAAGCAAGCTAGTGCCAGTGACTCCTAGGCCAGAGATGATTGATATCAAGAAAAGAGTGGCTATCGGCTGATAGAGAGAATTATGTAAATATGCCAGCTAGCTAGCTATGCTGTCGAAACAAACAAGTTTATACTTGATTTGAGTTTGTTCTGCTGCTGACATCTGCCTCTTACTAACACGCTGTTGAATTGCCCCATTCTTTGTTCCATAACAGTGAGAGACACACATGACAGATCCAACTCAAAAGTAGCCTCCTACAGTACCAGTAGCTTATTCATGTCTCCCTGCCCAGCACCCGCAGCCTGTGGCCACTGCATGCAAGTCAGTACGTAAGGTACAAGGTACCTCCAGTCCAGAGATGGAATTGTAGGCTAACGCATTGACACTGCATTTGTCCAGTTTATCCAAGATAAATGGCCAGTTTTTAAATCTCATGCCTTTTCAAGTTGTTTTTCTTTCGTTGGTGGTGCATTATTTATAATCAACATGTATCGTTTTGCCTCCTGCAAGCAGTATTTAAATTTGAATTTCATCAGAAGTGCACACCATGCATACAGTGAGGGAAAAAAGTATTCGATCCCCTGCTGATTTTGTACGTTTGCCCACTGAAAAAGAAATGATCAGTCTATAATTTTAATGGTAGGTTTATTTGAACAGTGAGAGACAGAATAACAACAAAAAAATCCAGAAAAACGCATGTGAAAAATGTTATAAATTGATTTGCATTTTAATGAGGGAAATAAGTACTTGCCCTCTCTGCAAAACATGACTTAGTACTTGGTGGCAAAACCAATCACAGAGGTCAGACGTTTCTTGTAGTTGGCTACCAGGTTTGCACACATCTCAGGAGGGATTTTGTCCCACTCCTCTTTGCAGATCTTCTCCAAGTCATTAAGGTTTCGAGGCTGACGTTTGGCAACTCGTTGGAAGTCGAGGGAGGTGTCTAAAAGATACCCTAATTCCAGACCTCTGACCGATCCGGTGAGGTCCTGGAATTTGTGCTTCTTCTTGAGCCACTCCTTTGTTGCCTTGGCTGTGTGTTTTGGGTCATTGTCATGCTGGAATACCCATCCACGACACATTTTCAATGCCCTGGCTGAGGGAAGGAGGTTCTCACCCAAGATTTGACGGTACATGGCCCCGTCCATCGGCCCTTTGATGCGGTGAAGTTGTCCTGTCCCCTTAGCAGAAAAACACCCCCAAAGCATATTGTTTCCATCTCCATGTTTGACGGTGGGGATGGTGTTCTTGGGGTCATAGGCAGCATATTACTTATTTCCCTCATTAAAATGCAAATCAATTTATACAATTTTTCACATGCGCTTTTCTGGATTTTTTTGTTGTTATTCTGTCTCTCACTGTTCAAATAAACCTACCATTAAAATGATAGACTGATCATTTCTTTGTCAGTGGGCAAACGTACAAAATCAGCAGGGGATCAAATACTTTTTTCCCTCACTGTACATCGGCAACTACATCCACATTTATAGAATATTTCATCATAAATATACAGTACAACAGGATATATTTTTGTTACATACAAAGCCATATATTTGCCCTCTATACGTCATACTGCCATCTGGCCAATATGTTTTGGATGATAGCCATAGCGATGCCTGTAGCGATGCCTGTGGTGTGTGTCCATTTAACTCACCAGGTTTTTAAAATCACCGTTTTTTTTACTTGTAATCCTATCCTTGTAATGCTATTCTACCCTCTTATGCCTCTTCTTAAACTTAGCAGATAGATAAACCCGGTAAAACTGAAAGCGCAAACCACTGCTTTTAACCAGGGTAAGGCTACCGGAAACATGACTGAATACAAACAGTGTAGCTATTCCCTCCGCAAGGCAATCAAACAAGCTAAGCGTCAATATAGAGACAAAGTAGAGTCACAATTCAACGGCTCAGACACAAGAGGAATGTGGCGGGGTCTACAGTCAATCACGGACTACAAAAAGAAAACCAGCCCCGTTGCGGACCATGACGTCCTGCTCCCAGACAAACTAAACAACTTCTTTGCTCACTTTGAGGACAATACAGTGCCACCGACACGGCCCGCTACCAAAACCTGCGGGCTCACCTTCACCGCAGCCAATGTGAGAAAAACATTTAAATGTGTTAACCCTCGCAAGGCTGCCGGCCCAGATGGCATCCCTGGCCGTGTCCTCAGAGCATGCGCAGACCAGCTGGCTGGTGTGTTTACGGACGTATTCAATCAGTCCCTATCCCAGTCTGCTGTTCCCACATGCTTCAAGAGGGCCACCATTGTTCCTGTTCCCAAGAAAGCTAAGGTGACTGAGCTAAATGACTATCGCCCCATAGCACTCACTTCCGTCATCATGAAGTGCTTTGAGAGATTAGTCAAGGACCATATCACCTCCATCCTGCCAGACACCCTGGACCCACTACAATTTGCTTACCGTCCCAATAGGTCCACAGACGACGCAATCGCAATCACACTGCATACTGCCCTAACCCATCTGGACAAGAGGAATACTTATGTAAGAATGCTGTTCATCGACTACAGCTCAGCATTTAACACCATAGTTCCCTCCAAGCTCGTCATTAAGCTCGAGACCCTGGGTCTCGACCCAGCCCTGTGCAACTGGGTCCTGGACTTCCTGACGGGCCGGTCCCAGGTGGTNCCTCGGCGTACACATCACGGACAAACTGAATTGGTCCACCCACACAGACAGCGTGGTGAAGAAGGCGCAACAGCGCCTCTTCAACCTCAGGAGGCTGAAGAAATTCGGCTTGTCACCAAAATCACTCACAAACTTTTACAGATGCACAATCGAGAGCATCCTGTCGGGCTGTATCACCGCCTGGTACGGCAACTGCTCCGCCCACAACCGTAAGGCTCTCCAGAGGGTAGTGAGGACTGCACAGCGCATCACCGGGGGTAAACTACCTGCTCTTCAGGACACCTACACCACCCGATGTCACAGGAAGGCCAAAAAGATCATCAAGGACAACAACCACCCGAGCCACTGCCTGTTCACCCCGCTATCATCCAGAAGGCGAGGTCAGTACAGGTGCATCAAAGCTGGGACCGAGAGACTGAAAAACAGCTTCTACCTCAAGGCCATCAGACTGTTAAACAGCCATCACTAACATTGAGTGGCTGCTGCCAACATACTGACTTAAATCTCTAGCCACTTTAAATAATAGGAATTGGATGTAACAATGTATCACTAGCCACTTTAAACAATTTTGTATATAATGTTTACGTATCCGACATACTCATATCAAATGTATACACTGTACTCTAAACCATCTACTGTATCTTGCCTATGCCGTTCGGCCATCGACCCAAATCTCTAGCCACTTTAATAATTATAATTGTATGAAATAATGTATCACTAGCCACTTTAAACAATGCCATTTATATAATGTTTACATATCCTACATTACTCATCTCATATATATATATATATGTGTATATACTGTACTCCATACCATCTACTGCATCTTGCCTATGCCGGTCAGCCATCGCTCATCCATATATTTATATGTACATACTCGTATTCATTCCTTGTGTGTATAAGGTAGTTGTTGTGAATTTGTTAGATTACTTGTTAGATACTACTGCATGGTCGGAACTAGAAACACAAGCATTTCGCTACACTCGCATTAACATCTGCTAACCATGTGTATGTGACAAATAAAATTTGATTTGATTTGATTTGATTTGGTACAGCTACAGTAGAGTTGAAGGACGATTTATTGCCACCGCTTTGTAGGTACAGTAATAGTGACTGAAATGAGTAAAACAGAAATATAGAAAGAAAAGAACAATGATTATGACTTATTGTATGCTAGGTGAATACTAGGCTTAATTCTCA
Organism: Hucho hucho; assembly: GCA_003317085.1. NCBI lineage: Eukaryota > Metazoa > Chordata > Actinopteri > Salmoniformes > Salmonidae > Hucho > Hucho hucho. The sequence goes on from QNTS01000524.1 coordinate 426,738, forward strand.
ATAATAACACAGCATGTATTTGAATCATAAACACAGAAATATGTAGCGTTGTGCATTAAATCGGATGTAAACAATTCCCCAAAACATGACAAGATCAAATGCACTGAACAGATATCCATGTGACTATCACGAACATTCATGAATCTCATTAAAATGATAATCTCATTAAAATGATCATCCATGAATTAAATGCCAAATACGTTACGATTAATTTTACTTACAGACAACGCTTCTACAAAATGACAGCAAGAAGAATGGAGTTTGATAACATCTGCAGCTCCACAGTGTGACTTTCACCATTTTGGAACGTAAACAATTCTTCTTCTACAGGATTTAGCATATTAAATTAACAACACACATCAACACAGGACAGTGGCCCCCAAGGGTCAATAATGGAGTTACATGATAACCTAAAGGAACTCAAACCCAACTACAGGGGTCAGAACACTCCCTGCCTGATATCTGTAAGGATGCCACCATTAATCATTAACACGTTGCAGGTTAGAGCTTAAATGTTACTTATCAGTCTCCGGAGAGAGGAGTAGGATAGTCTCTGAGACTGGACGCAGGAATGTCTTGCATGACCCCTCTCTTGCTGTCTTGACTTCGACTTTTCTCACCTTTCCATTTCTGCCGGGAAAGGTCTTCGTGACGATGCCCATGGGCCAGTTGTTTCTTTTTGCTTGGCTTTCTTTCTACCCCAAGCAGACTATTGTTCAAGTTGGGACCAGTAAGCAGTTCAGTGATACCCCGTTGTGCTGGGCGCTGCAGTCAAATACCACTCTTATCTCTCCAGGTTTTTGTGGATGATACACCCGAAGATTGGAAGATACCAGCACGCTTCATCCGCTTGTAAGGGTGGAGAGATTTCCACGTGCTCATTCTCAAAGATCTTGACATAAACTCAATGAAGTGGTCCTTCAACTCTGAACGTTTCTTGAGTATGCGTGAGTGAAGTGAGGCGATTGTTGGCCTGGGCCTTTTGGGGAGGCGTTGCCGTGGGTTACGGAAAGGGAGCGGAGCAACCCAGTTGTTTGATGCATCCTGATGGAACTTTTTCTTCATCATGTTCAGGAAGGCGAGATCCTCCATTGAGGGAGCTGGTTTGTCATCATCCTTTGTGTAGCAGAGACTTGCTGCGTCGGCTGGCATTTCTCTCAGCTTCAGGGACAGGGTGGTAGAACTTTGTGGCTGAGGGATATGGCTAAAGCTCTCCTTGACATGGATGATGCTGAGACATGGACTCATGAGGCTGAGTCGCCCATTCTCAAGAATGTTTGTCTTGAAGGCATTGACTGGTGAAGGCTTGTGTGCCCCTCCGAGACAGACATCTTTCACTATCACCCAGCCGAGGGTTAGGCGCTGTGCGAAGGGGGTGTGCGGGGCCCGTTGCGCTGCTCTAGCACCTTGCGGACCTGGATGATGTCTCTCCCTAGTAGTAGCAGGATCTCATCATATACAGTGGGG
>QNTS01000524.1:429383-456381 GCA_003317085.1 Hucho hucho
ACACACACACACACACACACACACACACACACACACACACACACAACACACACATAGAGACACACATAGAGACACACAGTAGTCTGTTATCACAGTAGTCTGCTCTACACAGAGGTCATTAGTGGTTTATTGGATTCTGCTACATGCTGATTGGAGTCTTATCATCCTGACATGTGTTGAGGGGATAGTTACTGTAACCCACTAACACAGGCTAATGCATGGGGTCCTTCAGATCTACAGGCTACATGGTGGGAACGTCCATGACATTAGTGTGTCGTCTGGAGAAACATGAGGTTTAGTGGATGGACCAAAGGCCTCTGACACGCGTGTGAGTTATCTTGGGACTAGTGTGTGGATCTTTAAAGGTAATGGACAGTCAAAATCATGTTTTTCATCTAATTGGATGATATTTGAAGGAAACCAGATCAAAGTATGATGACCAAAGTATGAAAAATGACAATTGATTCTAGATTGATAAAGTTTGATCATAAAGTTACTGGTCTCCTCCCCCATGTCAAACACTTGGATGAATTATTAACGGGACAAGATGACATCGCCTTAAGTCTCATTTGAGTACACCAATGGTAACATGATATTCTCTTACCTAATTTAAATAAGTAAGACCTTTAAATCAACATCAGAGAAGGTGTGTTTGCAGAGGGGCGTGGTTTATATCACTAGACTGTAGGTTGTCAGCAAATATAATTAAAAGTTTACGCCATTCATCTATGGCCAATATACTTATATGTTTCCCCTTTCAACTTTGTCTGGTGTTAGCTAGTTACTGGCTAGCCAGGTCTTCAGCCAGCATGGAACAAAAGGAGAGGAAAGATTGTTAAAAACTCTGACGCAGTTGTCCACACATTCGTCAGTGCTTCTGTGAACCGCATCACAAGAGACATGCCATACGGGAGATGTAATGAAAAAATTTATATCATTGACGCAATGTCAATGTTGTTTGAGTTGATTTGTTTATCACCAAATTTGTTTGAGATAAATTTACTGCAACACTGCACACTGGATCCAATTTCCTTGACATTTCAAAGACCTATCAGTCAAGGTGAGCTCATGAATATAAGCTCCCTGAACACTCAGCCTGTCTTTTCAACCTTCCTGGTAGTTAGCCATGAGAGAAAAAGTACTTTTCAGAATGACTGTTCAGGACCTTTAAGAAAAGTGTGCGACAAGAGTTCATTCAGTTCATTCTGAAAAGCAAGGAGAGACAAAACTCAAAGCTTGTGTGAATTTGTATGCAGGTTTGTGTGCGCCTGACAGCTTTTTGCCAAATTCATCGTAGCCCTTTACACTTGCAGCACGTATACAGTATGAAATTGACATATTTGGTCACTAGAAAGTGCCTATATTGGAATCCAGTGGCTGTACAGCAACATTCTATACATTAATCCAGAGCCCTGGGTCTCCGCTTCTCAATATAACATTATAATAATGTAATTTACAGTATCAAAGTTTATGTTTGATGTACATTTACAAGGATGATATTAAACAGAATGCATCTATGTTCGCTGCATTGACAAAAAATGTGCCCTGAAAAATGCACCTGAATCCACTAAAATGATCGTGTGCCTTGTGAAAGCCTAACACTGTAAGATCGTATTTTATAATTTAGCTAGTCGTGTTGGCAATAGAATAAACTATGAAAACATGCCCACCTGACCCAGATTATGATTTGTATTGGACCGTAGTTGGATTGTGTAAACCACGACAGGTTGTGTGATGGAGGGGAGGCAGGGCTGTCTTCCAAACAAAAAAAACAAAATGTTTGCTTGCTTTAGTTTCTCAGTGGCACAGCTAGGAGAGCAAAAAAAAGCACCTAATATTTGAAGGCTCTTTAGTCATAAAAGTGTTTTGAAATATCTTAGGAACTGTGCACACTTCAGAGAGGTGTGTGGCCACTTGGAAACAGCAGTGTACCTCTCACTCAAAGCCTCCATGTTTTTTTCTTATGTTGCATCTACCCCAACATTTTCATGAAGATTATTATTATTATATGTTACTGAATGTATCCAGAGTGTTTCCATTTCAATTTAAAAACTCCTCAAACTCCTCAAAATTACTTTGTTTTCTGGAAGACATTTCAGTGTTATTTGTGCTTTCTTTGTGAGTAATGTTCCAAACTTAATGTTCCAAACTATGTATTGATGATTGGACAGCCATACTCTACTCCATTCCTTCTCTTGCAACAGAGAGCATTGACAGACATTGGCTGCTATAGACCAAGAGGAAGGGTGGAGGACCATAAATCACAAGCATTCAGGTTTTTAAGTGACAGCAAGAGTGAGAATAGGAGGGAGAAAGAGCGAGGGAGAAAGAGAGAGAGAGTGGGAAAGGGGGGGGTACAGGTAAAGAGAGAGAGGAGGGGAAATGACAGGAGTAGGATGAAGAGGATAACAGAGAGGTCAGGGAAGATATGGGAAGTTATTAAAAATATTTGTAAAAATAAAGCGAAGAAAAAAGAGCAAGAGAATGTAGGAATGACATTCACAAGAAGACCTAAGGTGTACAATGACAAATGGAATTGAATGTTTTAAAGTGCATAATTTCAATACATTTCATATTATTATCCTTAACAGATCTATCAGAATTCAATCAAATGTAATTGTCTCTTACAGTGCCTTCCGAAAGTATTCATGCCCCTTGACTTATTCCATATTTTGTTGTGTTTCTGCCTGGATTCAAAATGGATTAAATAGATTTTCTTAATTAAATTAAAAACAGAAAGATCTCATTTAAATAAGTCTTCAAACCCCTTTGCTATGACACTCCAAATTGAGCTCAGCTGCATCCAATTTCCTTTGATCATCCTTGAGATGTCACAATAACTTGATTAGAGTCCACCTGTGGCCAATTCAATTGTTTGGACATGATTTAGAAACAAACAAACCTGCCTATATAAGGTCCCACAGTTGACAGTACATGTCAGAATTGAAACTATGCAATGAAGTCCAAGGAACTGTCCGTAGAGCGCCGATATATCAAATGTATATATAAAGCCCTTCTTACATCAGCTGATGTCACAATGTGCTGTACAGAAACTCAGGCTAAAAACCCAAACAGCAAGCAATGCAGTTGTAGAAGCACGGTGGCTAGGAAAAACTCCCTAGAAAGGCCAGAACCTAGGAAGAAACCTAGAGAGGAACCAGGCTATGAGGGGTGGCCAGTCCTCTTCTGGCTGTGCCAGAAGAGAGTATAGCCCACAAAGATCTCCGCCATGGCACAATTCAAGGGGGGCGCCAACCCGGACAGGAAGATCATGTCAGTGACTCAACCCACTCAAGTGACGCACCCCTCCTAGGGATGGCATGGAGGAGCACCAGTAAGCCAGTGACTCAGCCCCCGTAATAGGGTTAAAGGCAGAGAATCCCAGTGGAGAGAGGGGAACCGGCCAAGCAGAGACAGCAAGGGTGGTTTGTTGCTCCAATGCCTTTCCGTTCACCTAAACACTCCTGGGCCAGGCTACACTCAATCATAGGACCTACTGAAGAGATGGGTCTTCAATAAAGACTTAAAGGTTGAGACAGAGTCTGCGTCTCTCACATGGACCATAAAAACTGAGCTCTATAGGAGAAAGCCCTGCCTCCAGCTGTTTGCTCAGAAATTCTAGGGACTATAAGGAGGCCTGCGTCTTGTGACCGTAGCGTGCGTGTAGGTATGTACGGCAGGACCAAATCGGAAAGATAGGTAGGAGCAAGCCCATGTAATGCTTTGTAGGTTAGCAGTAAAACCTTGAAATCAACCCTTGCCTTAACAGGAAGCCAGTTTAGAGAGGCTAGCACTGGAGTAATATGATCAAATTTTGGGGTTCTAGTCAAGATTCTAGCAGCCGTGTTTAGCACTAACTGAAGTTTATTTAGTGCTTTATCCGGGTAGCCGGAAAGTAGAGCATTGCAGTAGTCTAACCTGACGTGACAAAATAATGGATACATTTTTCTGCATAATTCTTGGACAGAAAGTTTCAGATTTTTGCAATGTTCCGTAGATGGAAAAAAGCTGTCATTGAAACAGTCTTGATATGTTCGTCAAAAGAGAGATCAGGGTCCAGAATAATTTCAAGGTCCTTCGCAGTTTTATTTGAGACGACTGTACATCCATCAAGATGAATTGTCAGATTCAACAGAATCTTGTTTCTTGGGACCTAGAACAACCTAGAACAAGCATCTCTGTTTTGTCCGAGATATAGAATTGTGATGAGGCATATATAGTATCCGGAGAAGGGTAGAAAACAATTTCTAGAGTGTTGAAAGTTTCCAAGAGCACAGTGGTCTTCATCATTGGAAAACTTTTAAATATGGAACTACCCAGACTGCCAAGAGCTGGCTGTCCGACCAAACTGAGCAACCGGGCCAGAAGGACCTTGGTCAGGGAGGTGATCAATAACCCAATGACTACTCTGACAGAACTACAGAATTCCTTGGCTGAGATGTGAGAACCTGCCAGAAGGTCAACAGTCTCTACAACACTTCACCAATCTGGGCTTTATGGGAGATTGGCCGGACGGAAGCCACTCCTGATGGCACGCTTAGAGTTTGCAAAAAGGCAAGTGAAAGGCTCTGCAATCATAAGGCAAAAGATTCTGTGGTCTGATGAGACAAACATTTAACACTTTTGCCTGAATGCAAAGCACTATGTCTGGAGAAAACCAGGCACCCATCTAACACCATCCCTACCGTGAAGCATGGTGGCATTATCATGCTATGGGGATGCTTTTGAGGGACTGGGAGACTGTTAAGGATAGAGGGTACAATGAATGGAGCCAAATAAAGGCAAATCCTTGAAGCGAACCTGCTTTGGAGTGCAAATGACCTTGGAATGTAAATCTTCACCTCAGTCTAACAGGACAATGACCCCAAGCATACAGCCAAAGCAATGCTGAATGGCTTCAGAACAAGAATGTGAAAGACCATGAATGGCCCAGCCAAAGCCTAGACTTGAATCCCATTGAAAATCTTTGGAAAGACTTGAAGATTGCTATTCACCACCGCTCAACATCTAATTTAACAGAGCTTGAGAAAGAAAAAATGGGAGAAACTCCCCAAATCCAGATGTGCAAAGTTGATAGACATACAGTTGAAGACATACACTCAGGTTGGAGTCATTAAAACTCGTTTTTCAACCACTCCACAAATTTCTTGTTAACAAACTATAGTTTGGCAAGTCGGTTAGGACATCTATTTGTTGCATGACACAAGTAATTTTTCCAACAATTGTTTACACACTGATTATTTCACTTATAATTCACTCTATCACAAGTCCAGTGGGTCAGAAGTTTACATACACTAAGTTGACTGTGGCTTTAAACAGCTTGGGAAATTGCAGAAAATGATGTCATGGCTTTAGAAGCTTTAGAAGTCAATTGGAGGTGTACCTGTGAATGTATTTCAAGGCCTACCTTCAAACCCAGTGCCTCTTTGCTTGACATCATGGGAAAACCACAATAAATCAGCCAAGACCTCAGAAAAAATATTGTAGACCTCCACAAGTCTGGTTTATCCTTAGGAGCAATTTCCAAACGCCTGAAGGTACCACATTCATCTGTACAAACAATAGTATGCAAGTATAAACACCATGGGACCACGCAGCCGTCATACCACTCAGGAAGGAGACGTGTTCTGTGTCCTAGAGATTAATGTACTTTGGTGCGAAAAGTGTTCAAAAATGTGCAAATCAGTCCCAGAACAACAGCAAACGACCTTGTGAAGATGCTGGAGGAAACAGGTACAAAAGTATCTATTTCCGCAGTAAAACAAGTCCTATATCGACATAACCTGAAAGGCCGCTCATCAAGGAAGAAGCCACTGCTCCAAAATCGCCATAAAAAAGCCAGACTACGGTTTGCAACTGCACATGGGGACAAAGATTGTACTTTTTGGAAACAAAAATAGAACTGTTTGGCCATCATGACCATCGTTAAGTTTGGAGGAAAAGGGGGAGGCTTGAATGCCGAAGAACACCATCCCAACTGTGAAGCACACGGGTGGCAGCATCATGTTGTGGGGGTGTTTTGCTGCAGGAGGGACTGGTGCACTTGACAAAATAGATGGCATCATGAGGGAGGGAAATTATGTGGATATATTGAAGCAACATCTCAAGACATCAGTCAGGAAGTTAAAGCTTGGTCGCAAATGGGTCTTCCAAATGGACAATGACTTCCAAAGTTGTGGCAAAATGGCTTAAGGACAACAAAGTCAAGGTATTGGAGTTGCTGGTCCAGCTTGGTCAGAATAAACACTACTCTGCTGCTGGTCCAGCTTGGTCAGAATAAACACTACTCTGCTGCTGGTCCAGCTTGGTCAGAATAAACACTACTCTGCTGCTGGTCCAGCTTGGTCAGAATAAACACTACTCTGCTGCTGGTCCAGCTTGGTCAGAATAAACACTACTCTGCTGCTGTCTCACCTATTAAACAGAAAATACAGGTACAGGATCTGAATATACTGTAGGTACAGCTATACAACATACCGGCCTCTGAGTAGCGCCGCGATCTAAGGCACTGCATCGCAGTGCTTGAGGCATCACTACAAACCCGGGTTCAATCCCGGGCTGTGTCGCAGCCATTCACGACCGGGAGACCCATCAGGAGGCACACAATTGGCCCAGCCTCGTCTGGGTTAGGGGAGGGTTTGGCTGGCCGGGATGTCCTTGTCCCATTGCGCTCTAGCGCCTCCTTGTGGTCAGTTGTATGGTGTTTCCTCCGACACATTGGTGCGGCTGGCTTCCGGGTTAAGCGAGCAGTGTGTCAAGAAGCAATGCAGTTTGGCAGGGTCGTGTTTTGGAGGATGCTTGGCTCTCGACCTTCGCATCTCTGTACGAGAGTTGCAGTGATGGGACAAGACTGCAACTACCAATTAGGATAAAAAGTTTTTTTTTTTTTTTTAAGATATACAATCTACCCCATTCCACAAATTAAACTTTGCCCTACCAGATTCACAGAACACCACTACCCACTTACCCCAAGATGGCTCAACTTACCCTGTCCCTATGCTCAACCATCCCCATACCCGGGGTAAGTTGTGCCAAGAGACCACTTTTTTTGCACAAGCTATGTTTTCAAAACTGTTATGTTTACATGAATTCTGATTGTTTAATTATTTCCCTTGAATTCTGATTGCTATAATTATTTTCCTTGACGTAGTGGTGCTGAATGTAAAAACCCTAACCTCACTGTCCCCTACTGGGTATTAGAAGAGTGGAGTTGTCCCCTCTATCCGCAGACTCCCTCTGTTTGATTCTGATTTACTCCATGCAGGTGTGAGTGTTGTAATGGATATTTAATGTTAGTGCTTTTCTTATAACTAATTTAATTACATTACAAACCAAGTGTTTGTCATGCTGTGGGTGTAGGTGGTGCATGGGAGTCAGGCGCAGGAGAGCAGAGATGAGTGGACAAAGCACTTTACTCAGGCAATGTAAATAGAACGCAACCGCATCACAAAACAAATGCCCAAAAACAAGTGAGGCAGTACAAAGTACAAAACACAACGACAAAGTAACCGGCTGCCACACAGCACGGGTGGAAAACCATAACCCGGCGCAAACCAACCGGAAGCGTACCCACTGACAAATAAACAATTCCACACACAGACATGGGGGAAACAGAGGGTTAAATACACAACAAATAATGAGGGAATGAAAACAAGGTGTGTGGGAAACAAGACAAAACAAATGGAAAATTAAAGGTGGATCGGCGATGGCTAGAAGACCGGTGACGTCGACCGCCGAATCCAGCCCGAACAAGGAGAGGAACCGACTTCGGCGGAAGTCGTGACAGTGTTGGAGCTAATATGTACATCCACAAAGAAGAAACCATATAAATGAATGCAAAAACTTAAATGCCTCTTCTCCTGTACGTTTGTTAGTTAGTGGTGGTCAAATGAGCGAGTGAGTGAGTGTTGTAATATTTTTCTGTGGTTTGTAGTGCAGTAATACCCACATAGTGCAGTAACACCCACAAGTCAATGGTTACGACTCATTTGTGGCCCAATCAGTTGTGGGCCAAAAACGAGAAGCAAGCTTTGAAGTTGGAACATTTTCTCCAGTTGAAGCCAGCGGATTGGAGTATGGAAAAGTGTGCACGTCTACTGTATGCAGTGCTCATTTCACCCTGGAGGACTTCGATGGCTTAGAATAACCAGCAGTGGAAGGCAGGATTCGAAATGAGACTGACTGAAACCAGGTGCTTTGCCGAGTGTGAATGTGAAGCCTGCAACTTTTATTTCCTACCGACCTACATCAGCAGTGATGGAGATAAACCGGGTAAATTCAATGTGGATTACCTCACTATATCACTATTGGATTAGCTAGCTGACTCTCCCTCTGAAGGCCTCTCCTTGGTTCTTCTTTGACTTTTGTAGTTAACTCAACCATCACCCAGTAAGTCTCTGCTCTCTCTACTTTACATCTGCTGGATTGTTTTTGTTTGTTCTGTGGGTTTCTCTGTTCTTAGCTATGCTAGTTAGCTGGCTAGGCTAGCTAGCAGGCTAAAGTAACAAACTTCAGCTTGCTGACTTGCTTGCTGGCTAAGATACCTGCATATACCGGTAACATTATTTGATAACTGGTTATATGGCGTTACGTATTTCCAAAACGTAATGCAATGTAGCTGTAAGCTAGGTGTTGATAGCAACTGGCTGACTCACGCAGGGTTAACGTAGCGTTAGCAGGTTAGTAGGGCTAAAGTTAAAGTTACACCTCCATTAGGAACACTGGAACATGATATGTAATCTACACCTCCATTAGGAACACTGGAACATGATATGTAATCTACACCTCCATTAGGATGATAGAAATCCTAAATATTTTGTTGAATGATTTAGAAAATGTTAGCGTAATTATATCTATAGGCCTACGCTTTCTTGTTCTGAACTTCTAACACAAGTGGGGCGGGTGTGGCTTTGTGACAATGATGCAAGAGCAGCTGCTCACTGATTTGACCGCTCCAATTTTTACAAATAAACACTGAATCACATTTACATAAGTATTGAACATGAATGAACCATTCAACACATTCACATTTTCTTCAGACAAACCTAAATGGCAGACAGTGTTTTGAAAGTTTTGCTTGAAGAAGTACTTCAGAAAGCATATAATAATGTATACATTAATATATACTGTATAGGCCCAGCAGTGGCTTAGTCCTGTTTCCAGGGAGTCTTAGTACAGAGTGTTAGTCTTTCTGGCTCTCTGTGTGCTATCTCAAGCTATACCCCCTACCTGATCTGACAGTAATGTCAGGATTTAGGTGTTTCTAGTGCTTCCCCCTCTGGCAACATTTGACAGAACTGCAGAACACAGAGATTAAAACACACCCCACTGGCAATTCAACGTCTATTCCACGTTGTTTCCATGTAATTTCATTGAAATTACATGGAAACAATGTTGATTCAACCAGCGTGTGCCCAGTGGGACACACCTTCAGACACACACACCATAGATATGTACACACAGAAACAGACACTCACACACACACACTCACACGTGTGCACGCATGAAGACACAAACACACAACTAACTCTCTATTCTTGCTGTAGGGAACCTTCCCTATGACAGGTAGAGCTGCATGTGAACAGAGTTTACTGACATTTGAGTTTAAGTTAAATGTACACTCAAAGAGGTGCTTGTGAACAGTCTGTCTACATCCATAACACTCACCTCGACCCTATTATGGGATCATGGAGATGCATGCTACAGACTGAATCACAGGTGGCTGGACACAAGTGACCTACCCCACTGTCATCACACAGTAGCTGTATTTTGACAGGTGAATGACGTGTTAACATGTGTGTTGTTCACACATGTTAACACAGAATATCTGAAGTACAGTCACACAAAATATAAAATTGGTCTTATGAATTGAATTTTTTTAAATAAACTGACATGAACCACTTCATATCAACATGATTCAGTTTTTCCAAAACGTATATTTAAAGAGCTCTGCGGTAAAGAACATTTGTTTTACCAGTTGTCAGGATAGCACTTGATGGTCCTCTGGGAGTCTTTTGACTAGACTCTAGTTCCCTGTAAGCTACGGGGATGTCACTGAGGACAATGTCAGGACATTTTTAGTAAGTTCTCAGGACATTTATCAGTCATCAGGACGTCAAGTGATGATCACAAGGAAACATTCTCTGGGGGACTTTGCCTAGTTCCCTGTAAGCTACCAGGACGTCACTGAAGACCGTATCAGGATCTCAGGTGTCCCAAACCATTATAAGTAAAGTGATGAAATGGGATGGGGGTGCAGTATATTGTGGTTTCAAAAATTATGAACATATGAACCATGATTCAATGTATCCCAAACGGCTTTTTAACAAGCTCTGCACTGCAGACAGACCCACCTGTGTAGCACAGTATGCCGCTGATAATAATGTCTGGATTGGCGCAAATGGAAAAGCATCAAACACATGGAAACCATGTGTTTGATACCATTCCACTAATTCCATTCCAGTCATTAACACGAGCCCATTCTCCCCAATTAAGGTACCACCAACCTCCTGTGCTATGTAGCTATCTCTCATACTGTAGTCCTTCCTCTGACCACATAGCTACTGTACAGCATGGTTGTCAACACAACAGCACCATGGTTGTCAACACAACAGCACACCATGTCGTTCCCTGTCAGTTTTTCCAGAGTTCCCTCATCTCCCCCTCATGTCCTTCCAGTCATCCCTGCTGCCTGTCTTCCCATGTGTCTGTCTGTGGACTCATCCCTCCTGGGCTCTCTCTCTCTCTCTGTACTGTTTCCACTGAGTGCTCCTCCACATGTGTTGCTGGTGACCCCTGGCTGCTGACTAACACACACACGCACAAACACATATACACACACACACATGAACACACACACAAACACACACACGAACACACACATACAAACACATGCTGGAGGTGACCCCTCCCCTGGCTGCTGACTAAGGTTGGGGTCACTGGAACCAGCTCTGCATTACTCATGGAAACTTTATGACACGTACTGTACCTCTCCTCATAAAAACAGCTATAGGGGACAGAAGTTCATTAATTGTATCTAACTTTTATATTACCAGGTTGGGAAGCTGAAAATCGTAACTTGAATGACAACTTGTTATAAACTTGACTGAAACTGAATATAAATTACAATCTTTGGAAGGAGAGAGCAGAGACAGTATGCAAATGTTAATTTAAAACAGAGCTAAGATGGCATCCTCTCTGTAATCTATATTTCATGGTGATTATTCACCACCTCTTAAGATTAATTGTCAACATTTAAATCCATAATGCTCCTGGGAGCCGCCTCTGCATGATTACTCTGTATGTCCATTGTTTGTGTATCCTCCGAAACACTGTAAGTCTTGGTGATCTCAAATATAACACCCTAGCAGCCGTCACAACCTCACAACTATTAGTAAAGAGTATCTTGAGAACTCTAAGTATGAGTATGATAAGACAGAATAAGGTTGTGTTGAAGTCTATGTTAGAGGTGGAATCCCAGGGTTTATGTTTTACAAAAATGTGGAGGGATTAATTCACCATTTAAAAAGTATCTTGCTGTGCACAGTGGTTATTAGGAAATATTTACAGTCTATATATCATATTGATTAATCACACATTACATTACTCCCACTACTCCTCATCGTGATTAAGTACTGCCTTCAACTGCAACTCTCTGTGGAATAGTTTAGTATAGTTTGGTATTAGCATACCTGCCAGTTTCAGGAGTAGATTGGCTGTTCACACACCATTTCTCTAAGCATGTTTTTCCACATTGCTGTGCCTGAGATATGAAGACCACGCTACATTACCAGACCCAGTCTCTGGCTTCCAGACTTTAACACAGATTAAAAGAACCACGGCCTGAGAGGACATTTTCCATGCATATCGTCGTCCAGGAGCAGTGAGGAGCCCACTGGGCACACACTGGTTGAATCAAAGTTATTTCCACTTAATTTCAATGAAATGGACGTTGAATTGGCATCTGTGCCCAGTGGGAGGTCGAAACAACATTAAATGGTTTGGTGATGGAAAGACAAACACCTCCAATAACTGTAATAGTTTTCATATTCATATTAAACCAACAGAGCAAATTATTTAACCAGTAAGTCCAAAATAGTGAACTGCAAATGAGTGTGGTGTTTTAGGCCTCCTGCCCTGTTAGATCTCCTGTGATGGGAGCAGTGAAGATTTTAGCATGTAAATCTTGGTGGGGCAAACTCCCCAAAAATTGATTTTATGCATGCCAGAAAAGCCACTACACAAACAAATGTGGTTTCTACTGACAATTGAGATGTACAAACTATGGCATAAGGGGACGACGAACTGACGAGGCAATCCGTCATTTCAATTAAGACATTAATGTGCGGGCGAGGACGGATGTAGTCAATATAACTATTTGATCAGCACTTTTGAAATGTACAGTGACAGAACATTGGCCGTTTTTAAAGTATTCTCCCTGTACACCAAGTCAGAACCATAGGTTAAATAAAGGGGGCATATAAGCAGACAATGAAAGCTCTTACATTATTCAACATTTATCTAAAATAGGCTTTAGGCTAAATGTGCACTACCAAGTCAGAACAGTAGGCTAAGTTATTAGGGAATAGGGAGCAAATTATTAGCGTGAGGCACATGGGCTACTAACAGCTTACTACACAACATACACTTAGTATTGCTTTCTTAGCTACAGTATACATATCTCCCTGGCATATTACATAATTTATGCAGCAGCATACAATACATTTTTGGACTCACTTGAACAGGAAGGTGGCGCGACTGTCCTTTGTGGCAGAAAAAAACAAGGTCGAATCATGACGTCAGTGATCTTCAGGTTGGGAAAGAGGCCCGATTTCCCGACTTGGAATTCCGAGTTGGATGACCGTTCAAAACATATTTTCCCAGTCGGAGATAGTTTTTTTCCTAGTTCCCAGTTGTCTTGAACTCACTGAAGTCTGAGATTTCCCAGTTCCGAGTTTCCAGTTGTTTCAAATACGGCAGAAGTCATGCTGGATTGACAGCATGGCCAATGCTGAATGTTTATACTTTTAAGCTTGGAAAAGAGACCCTTAAACCCAGACTTGGACCACAAACCCACTCTATTGAATAGCAGGCTGGTGATTGCTTTGCAGTGCTTGCAGTTAGCCACTGATTCCTTCCAAACCACTCATTGTTGAATTTGCAATTTCCAACTTGAAGTGTAATGTTTATGTCCAATGGCTGAAGAGCACTGATACGTTTTATCTATAATTTCTCTTCATAATTACTCTTCATATAACGAAAGTTGAAAATTATTTGCCAGTAGATTGTCGACTTGAGTCATGATGATGACTGCTAGCTTATTAGCTAAGATTTTTAAAGTATGATGTTGACATGATCAGTCCAATCAAAGCTACTGTACATATAACATGATTTGACGTAATTTTATCTGTGGCCAATGACCTTGAGGCTTTTTGGATGGGCACTTCTAATGTAACTCTATGGCAGTACCCAAGGGGCTTGAATTTTCGAGCTCTCCCCGTAGATACAGAACTCTGAGCCAATCACGGCACAACTAGATAAGATTACCAACCCCTACGCTCTGTATTTTCCGCTGGCTGCCCCTCCACCACAGAAAGCACTGAACTTGGCTGAAACACCTGCATTTTGGAGCTGCCTTACTCAAAAAAAGCAAAAAAGAGACCATGATTGTATGCAGCTTTATTAACTAAAATATTATACTTTTTTACATTGTTTGCAAACTGATATGTGACACGTATTAATGCCAAAATAACATGCAAAACAGGTAAACCCCCCCCCAAACAACAAAAAAAACGAATATGAATGACGGGGATGCCACTGGATGGGAGTCTTTAGTGGTGCCGTTTAGCCTCAATCAAAACCCAGTCCTTATTTCGTAGATTGAATGTCAATTCCACTGCTGATATCTCATCTCCCAGCACCGTGAAGTGTGATATAGTTAGGACTAAACATGCTTACAGTATACATATGAGATAGAAGCCAGTTCATTAACTGGTAAAAAGGCAGTTGAGTCTTTAAATATTTCATATTCAGAACCATATGTTAACGCAACATACAGTGGACATGTACTGACTTATGACGCATTAGCACCAAATCAGTGTATACAGGCCTCTCTCTGACTATTGACCTCAAGAACCATAATTATTTTGTTACCACTGAGTTTCACCTGTCTGTCATAAAGATTGATGGACCGACAGGCTGTTACAGCACAAAGCCATAACCTTGGTTTATAAATCTGGGATTCTCCAACCAACCAACCAACCAAGTCTTTCAGATTCTGTCCAGGTGCCAAGAGACCAAATCAGCACAAGTTAATGAATTCAATGATGAACTAAGAAAGCTTGGGATTAATAGGCCCAGATGGTACCTCAGGTTCAAAGAGAATATGAGATGAAAATAACCTGAGAGTGTGAGATGATGAGGTGAAAATACCAATTCCTGTGAAAGGCTTTATGAAGGCTAAGCATCCTGGCTCTGAGCGAGGCTAGCAGGCTTTGCATTGATTCTTTTCTGCAGTGCATCTGTCGCTTTTCCAATGTTCAACCCAAACCACAATTATTAATAATCTGTGGATATCAAATGCTATCATTTAACCGCTTTAAACCCAGCAGTGGTTATGTGTGTTGTTTAAACCGTATCACGCAGTTGTTTACAGAAAATGTGGGTCTTCTGATTTGACCAACCATGTATGGCTGTGGCTCTGGCAGCAGTTGCCTCTCTAACTCCTCTGTCTCTCAGTGCTTCTGCCACGTTTCTACACTCCCTCTGGTCTTTAAAAATAAGCTCATTGATTTTCCCCTCTCACTTGTTCTTTCTCAGAACTAGTACTCCACTTTGATGTTTGAGGAGGCAGCGTGGAGAGCCTGAAGTCTTCAGCTGCTAAATGTTGCCTGCTCATTGATTTCCTCCCCTCTCTCTCTGCCTCTCAGGGAGCCAGTTTGCCTGATTCTGGGGTGAAGTGTGTTCCCCAAACAAAAAGACAGTCAGGCTGGTTCAGACCCGCTGCCAAAAACACCCCTTGCTGGTTTATGAAATAGTCATCTCAAACTCCCTTATCTCGCTGGTTACAGTATCAACCTGTTACACATTATCAAATCAAATATCTTCCTCCTGACATGGGCATCATTTGGTCTGAAAATGACTTCAGATCAGAACTGCAGCTTGAGTTTGTTCTTTGGTTGTTTCAGAGCACCAATAACACCTTTGTAACATTTAATAAATAATGAACAATTATAGAATAATATACATTTCGTTAAATCCACTTTCACATTGAAACACAGTTGCAGCTTAGTCACTTTTGATGTTTCCTTTGTTGTTTGAGCTTTTCAAATTACGAGTATATTCTTTCATCTAGACTCACAGTCAAAGCTCCATTATGAGATGCTGTACGAATTCGACAGGGGATATGCTTTGTTAGGATAGTCGCATTTGATAATGTTTAATGAAATGAAAATTATTTGAACTTGTTTGGCCTTGACATTGGGTAGCGTGTCGTATAAAATGTCTCATCTTTACAATGAGAACTCAATGTGTGTCATGACAAGATGTTATAGGCAGGCTATCGTTCAGTTTCCCTCTGTATCACCTGTGCTGCTTAGCTTCAATGTCCCCTTACCTGCATCATACACTAGTCCTTGGTTAGCCTGATCTTGTGTAACCTATGGGTGGAATGCAGAAGGTCTGCAGTGCACGACTCACATCACCCAGAGTGATTCCCCATGTAGCAAAAAATCGACATTTTACAGCATGCTGTGATCTGAAATACGCTCAATTATCTTTCAGTACCATTAATCATTCAGTCACATTCACCTTTACAGTGAAGTTGTTGTCATTGAAATATTCCACCTTTGTCCTAGAACTTTGCTGTACCAGAAAGAAGATAATATTTTTTCTACAGCCAATGAGATTGAGTAATGTGAGTGCGAGCAGACAGGTCCTGAGGACATGTTACCTGCAACTCACTAGGCGGTGAAACACATCAATCAAACAGAGGCACCATGATGACCTTAGAGACCCCACCTGTCGACAAATCATACCATCAACATTTTAGGCATCACATGCCAGAAAGAGCCTTTACCAGCTATAGTCTAGACTGGACAGAATAGTTTAGATCTGTATTATCTATTTGCACAGAGATTTTTATTTTTACTGTCACAGTACCGATCCCAACGCAACACATCAAACATATGAAAGACTGGGCACAGCAATGTGTCAACACTAATGTCATAAAGAGAGAATCCCCCCACACACAAAAAATACATGTTTTATTAGGTTTATTGAAGGACAGATATAACACAACGTAAGTTTCTCTAGAATCTACACAATTACAGAGAATGTTTTTTGAAAATAGGGATAGATTAAATCTGTATTGCAGAAGTATCGCGGAAGATCCACATTACAGCTCGATTGAAATTTAAAGGCAATGTTCCCGAATTCGTGCAGACTGCATTTACGGTAAACACCATATGTCGGCTCAATCGGAAATTACCTTCACATTATAACTCGGATCTTCCATGATACTTCCGTGATATGGAATGAATCCATCCCTAAATAAGGATTAACAGTTTATGGACTGTATGGACTTCCTTGAAGACTTGCTTGTTCCTTCCCAAGACAGGAGTCTATTTTACCTTGCACAAAGACACAGAAATATAATCATGCCAAATCCTGAAGTCTGAATAGAGGGGCTCAGTAAATGTGGTGTGGAATGTGTGCAGGTGTGTCAGTATGTCAGAGGAGATGCTGTAGAAGGACAGGGTGCCAGCTGGCCAGTCCAGATACACTCCCACTCTTTTAGACATGGGGGAGAGGGCAGGTATTGGATCACCCTTCTTATTGAATCAGGCATTGTAACAATCATCATCGATGCGCAAACTCCAGGACTTGTCATTATATCCAAGTGCACAGTCATTTCCTTCTCCTTTCCTACAGCTTCCTTTATATGCCACTCCTACACCAGCCAATTTCCCAGAACACTCTGCCTCCCAGTAGCAGCTCCCGGTCAGACTTTCCCTACATAGCACCTGTCCCCAGTTCTTAAGTCTCTCTGGGTGATCAGGATAAGGCTGCACTTATTTTCCCAGAGTCATTGTTCTGTCTCCATCAGAACGAGGTATCGCCATGCTGTGCTGGGGTCAAATTTGAGCTCACAGGCATCTGATGGGAGAAACCATTAATACATGCTCACTATTAATACTCACTATTATACTAAATATATTTGAAATAAATATAATCAAATTGCATCTTGATACTTATTTATTTTGGCCAGGATTAATACACAATAGCACAATGTTTTCTGGCAAAATGATCAAGCACATGTTTGAGTACAAGGCAACCTTAAAAACATACATTTTGTCATCACAGATTTTAACCAGCATTCTCCATCATGATCCACACTGTAGAAACATCCGAGGAATTAACAATGTCACATACGGTTAGCATTGTCAAGTCATTTTGAATTTGAACAATGTCATGTTTCTGACATGAAACACAAGTGAATAGTTAATAGTTAATATACAGATTTAGGATATTTTTCA
The DNA here is from genome assembly GCA_003317085.1 of Hucho hucho. NCBI lineage: Eukaryota > Metazoa > Chordata > Actinopteri > Salmoniformes > Salmonidae > Hucho > Hucho hucho. The sequence continues at coordinate 446,918 of QNTS01000524.1, forward strand.
TTAGGGTAAATCAAGTCTGACATTGTTAAACTCATAGGGATCCGATCCCGTTAGCGGGCTCGTTTTCGGAGCAAACAAAGCGCTGCAAATTCAAATAAAAACTCGTAATATTTAACATTCAACATTCATCAATATACAAGTGTTGCATAGCCATCAAAAGCTCTGCTTCTTGGCAATATCACAGCGTTGTCAGATTTCAAAAAGGCTTTACGGGCGAAAGCACAACATTTGATTGTTTGAGGATAGCACCTCATATATTTTCCACATTAGCATAAATTCATGTCCAGCGCGGGTCTCACAAAGTCCATATCACAGCTAATATAAATCGCTTACCTTTCGAATAACTTCTGCTGAGGGCTTCCCAAGTGTCCAAACAAGAGAATCCATGGTTCTTTTGTTAGAAAAAAAGTCATTTATTATATCCATAAATCTCTGTTTGGTTGGCACGTTATGTTCAGCTACTCCACCAAGCATTGCCAGTCTACTCGCCCGTTGTACAGTGAAGAGAACGCGTTCAAATTATACCTTTCAACTTTTCCCAAACAAATCAAATATCATTAATAATGCATCCTTAAGTATCCTTTTATGAATAATAGCGATCATATTGTACACGGATGGTAACCGAAACGTTATAAAAGGAAAAGAAAGCTGGGCGCGTTCACGTTTTCGTGACCGGGCACTCTTGTTTACATTTTTTCCTTCCTGCAGTCTTTCCTCTTCTGTATGGTTCTGCTCAAGGCTATTGCCTCCAGACACTGTCCAGAGACTGTTGACATCCAGTGGAAGCCATAGGTGCTGCAACCTGTGTCCTATCTCCCTATGAGGTATATAACCAGCCATTCAAAGTGAGCAAAGGTCAAAAGATTTCCGGACGGAAATTTCTCGGGTTTTTGCCTGCTATATCGGTTCTGTTATACCCACAGACATTATCTTAACGGTTTTAGAAACTTCAGAGTGTTTCCTATCCAATAGTACGAATTATGTGCATATCCTAGTTTCTGGGCCTGAGTGGCAGGCATTTTACTTTGGGCACGTCAGACAGGCGAAAATTCTGAAAATGGGACCTTAGCCCTAACAAGTTAAGTGGAAATTACAAACTTAAGAACTGTCACGTATACTCCCTCATCGGCATCTAGGTCATCAGGTTGCTGATTATCTCGCACACCTGTCACCATCGTCTTGAGCACCTGCGCCTGGTTTTGTCGTGCCCGCTTCACGACTGTCATGGTGTGCTTGGACCATGTTAGTTTGTTGGTGATGTGGACACCAAGGAACTTGAAGCTCTTCCACCGGCTCGTCAGGTTCTCATGCCTCAGCCGGATCGCCAGGCTCCCCTGCGTCAACTCATCTGTCAGGTTCCCGCACCACAGCTGACTCGACAGGTTCCCGTGCCTCAGCTGGCGTGACAGGTTCTCGCGTATCAGCAGGGGTGACCGGTCCACTCCTGATCCCCGGGTTTGTCCCCTTTGATGGCGTCCTGCGGCTGGAGCCGCGTGAGGGTACTGACATGTATACTCCCTCTCCGGCCTCTAGGTCATCAGGCTGCTGATTATCCCGCACACCTGTCACCATCGTCTTGAGCACCTGCACCTCATGACACTCACCTGGACTCCATCACCTCCTTGATTATCTTCCCTATATCTGTCACTCCCCTTGGTTCTTTTCTCAGGTGTTATTGACTCTGTTTTCATGTCAGTGCATTGCTTGTGTGTCGTGTTCATTGTTTCTTTTATTTATTAACTTCTTAGGGAGCGGCAGCTGAGGTGTCGGTTTTGGAGAGTCTGGCGTGCCCAAAGTAAAAGGCCTGCCACTCAGGCCCAGAAACTAGGATATGCACATAATTAGTACTATTGGATAGGAAACACTCCGAAGTTTCTAAGAGTGTTAAAATATTGTCTGTGAGTATAACAGAACTGATATAGCAGGCGAAAACCAGAGGAGTTTCTGTCCAGAGCATTTTCTGTGACATTTCCTCAGTTTGATAGGCTTCCTAGTAAAAGAGTAAAAAGAATCCCAGTAAAATAGCTCCCAGATTGCAGTACCTATGGCTTCCACTAGATGTCAACAGTCATTAGACAAGGTTTCATGGCTTTATCATGGAACAGAACCGAATAGAAGAAGAATTGGTGAAAGAACCACGGATGTCAATAACTTTTCCTGGGCGCGAGACAGTGAGCGCGCTCCTCTTTATTTTCTTTTTATATCGTTTAGGATATCATCCGTGTGAAATATAATCGTTAATATTCATAAAAGTATACCTAAGGATACATTATAAATGATGTTTGATTTGTTTGGGCAAAGTTGATAGGTATAATTTGAACGCGTTCTCTTCACTGTACAACGGGCGACTCGACGGTGGATTTTCTGAACATAACGCGCCAACCAAACTGAGATTTATGGATATAATAAATGACTTTTTCTAACAAAAGAACCATGGATTGTCTTGTTTGGACACTTCGGATGCCCTCAGCAGAAGATCTTCAAAAGGTAAGTGATTTATTTTAGCTCTTATATGGGTTTTGTGTGACCCGCGCCGGTTATGAATTTATGCTAATGCATAAATATGAGAGGTGCTATCCTCAAACAATCAAATGTTGTGCTTTCGCCGTAAAGCCTTTTTGAAATCTGACAAAGCTGTGATATTGCCAAGACTCAGAGCTTTTGATGACTATGCAACACTTGTATATTGATGAATGTTTAATAATTCAACTTTTGGATTTTGAATTTGTCGCCTTACATTTCACCGGGTAGTGTCGGGTTAGCGCCCCGGTTATCCCTAAGAGGTTTTAAGCAACGAGTCGGAGTCAGAGTCCGAGTCCTCTCTGGTCTCTCCTCCACCCGTTGCGGGGTCTGGGACGTCGAAGCCTCCCAGCATTAGCTCTGACAAATTGAACACCCTATCATTGGCGACTCCATTACCCGTAGTATTAGACTTAAAAATAATCATCCAGCGATATACTGTTTACCAGCGGGCAGGGCTACCGACGTTAAGGCTAATCTGAAGATGGTGCTGGCTAAGGCTAAAACTGGTGAGTGTAGAGAGTATAGGGATAGTGTTTTCCATGTCGGCACCAACGATGTTAGGGTGAAACAGTCAGAGGTCACCAAGCGCAACATAGCTTCAGCGTGTAAATCAGCTAGAAAGATGTCGGCATCGAGTAATTTTCTCTGGCCCCCTTCCAGTTAGGGGGAGTGATGAGCTCACAACTCAATCACTGGTTGAAAACTTTTTTCTGCCCCTCTCAAAAGATAGAATTTGTAGATAATTGGCCCTCTTTGTGGGACTCACCCACAAACAGGACCAAGCCTGGCCAGCTGAGGAGTTACGGACTCCATCCTAGCCCAAAATTGCCCTCCCTGGAAGCCTGTGTTTCAGACATAAGGAAGTGAATGGTGGCAAATGTTTTACTTTTAAACTCAGACAAAACAGAGACGCTAGTTCTAGGTCCCAAGAAACAAAGAAATCTTCTGTTGAATCTGACAATTAATCTTGATGGTTGTACAGTCATCTCAAATAAAACTGTGAAGGAGCTCGGCGTTACTCTGGACCCTGATCTCTCTTTTGACGAACATATCAGGAATATTTTAAAGACAGATTTTTTCCATCTTCGTAACATTACAAAAATCTGAAACTTTATGTCCAAAAATTATGCAGAAACATCCATGATTTTGTCACTTCTAGATTAGATTACTGCAATGCTGTACTTTCCAGCTACCCGGATAAAGTACTAAATAAACTTCAGTTAGTGCTAAACGCGGCTGCTAGAATCTACAACCAAAAAATGTGATCACATTACTCCAGTGCTAGCCTCTCTACACTGGCTCCTGTTAAGGCTAGGGCTGATTTAAAGGTTTTACTGCTAACCTACAAAGCATTACATGGGCTTGCTCCTACCTATCTTTCCGATTTGGTCCTGCCGTACATACCTACACGTACGCTAGAGTCACAAGACACAGGCCTTACTGTCCCTAGAATTTCTAAGCAAACAGCTGGAGGCAGGGCTTTCTCCTATAGAGCTCAATTTTTATGGAATGGTCTGCCTATCCATGTGAGAGACGCAGACTCGTTCTCGACCTCTAAGTCTTTATTGAAGACTCATCTCCTCAGTAGGTCCTATGATTGAACGGAAAGGCACTGGAGCAACGAACTGCCCTTGCTGTCTCTACCTGGCCGGTTCCCCTCTCTCCACTGGGATTCTCTGCCTCTAACCCTATTACGGGGGCTGAGTCACTGGCTTACTGGTGCTCTTCCATGCCATCCCTAGGAGGGGTTTATCACTTGAGTGGGTTGAGTCACTGACGTGATCTTCCTGTCCGGGTTGGCGCCCCCCTTGGGTTCGTGCCGTGGGGGAGATGTTTGTGGGCTATACTCTGCCTTGTCTCAGAGTAGTAGGTTGGTGGTTGAAGATATCCCTCTAGTGGTGTGGCAGCTGTGCTTTGGCGAAGTGGGTAGGGTTATATCCTGCCAGTTTGGCCCTGTCCGGGGGTATCGTCGGACGGGGCCACAGTGTCTCCCGACCCCTCCTGTCTCAGCCTCCAGTATTTATGCTGCAATCGTTTATGTGTTGGGGGCTAGGGTCAGTCTGTTATATCTGGAGTATTTATCCGGTGTCCTGTGTAAATTTAAGTATGCTCCCTTTAATTCTCTCTCTTTTTAAGTCTTTCTTGCTCTCTTTCTCTCTCTCTTTCTCTCTCTCTTCTCTCAGAGGACCTGAGCCCCAGGACCATGCCTCATGACTACCTGGCCTGATGACTCCTTGCTGTCCCCAGTCCACCTGGTCATGCTGCTGCTCCAGTTTCAACTGTTCTGCCTGCGGCTATGGAACCCTGACCTGTTCACCGGACATGCCACCTTGTTCCGGACCTGCTGTTTTGGACTCTCTCTCTACCGCACCTGCTGTCTCTAACTCTGAATGATCGGCTATGAAAAGCCAACTGACATTTACTCCTGAGGTGCTGACCTGTTGCACCCTCTACAACCACTCTGATTATTATTATCTGACCCTGCTGGTCATCTATGAACGTTTGAACATCTTGGCCATGTTCTGTTATAATCTCCACCCGGCACAGCCAGAAGAGTACTGGCCACCCCTCAGAGCCTGGTTCCTCTCTAGGTTTCTTCCTAGGTTCTGGCCTTTCTAGGGAGTTTTTCCTAGCCACCGTGCTTCTACATCTGCATTGCTTGCTGTTTGGGGTTTTAGGCTAGGTTTCTGTACAGCACTTTGTGACATCGGCTATTGTTAAAAGGGCTTTATACATTTATTTGATTGATAGGGTAAGTCCTGGAAGGTAAGCTCTAGCAGGTTGGTACCTGTATAGGGTAAATCCTAGGGGGTAAATCCTGAGTGGGTTAGTTCCTGTGACTACTATAAAGTATAGGGTAAGTCCCGGAAGGTAAGCCCGAGCAGGCTGGTACATGCAGAGGGTAAGTCCTAGGGGGTAAATTCAGAGTGGTTTGGTTCCTGTGACTACTATAAGAATAGGGTGAGTCCCGGAAGGTAAGCCCAAGCAGGTTACTACCTGCAAAGGGTAAGTCCTAGGGGGTAAGACCCGGGTGGGGTTGGTTCCCTGCTAAACCTGTAACGAGAGGGTGAAAGTCTCAGCCACAGTGGCTGTGAGGCAGTATAGGGCCAGTGGATGGATAAAGTGTCTGGAGGAGAGCCTCATCCATAGTTAGAAAAGGAAAAAGATATTAAAAAGTTGTGTGAATATGATTTGAGTATATTAGCAGTAGCAATAAGGAGAGAGGTTGGTTTATGCCCTATTGGGGCGGGGAACCGTGACAGATTATGTGAATAATTTTGGTAACATGTGTTATCAACAACAGTGATATTTAAGGCGCAACACTGGAATAAGACATTAGATCATCCGTATTCTCCAGTAATACATTTGCAGACACTATAGTATTGGTTCTAATACAAGCTATTAAGTGTCGTGACCAATTAATAGGCACAAATACCATAACTATTCTCAGGGGAAGTGGGTAGCGCTACCTTGGAAAGTAGTTAATAGAAGGTGTGTATTGGAGACGGGAGTGAAGAAATCTGAACACCGTGGACACCGTCCTGGGAAGCGGCAGAATAATAACTATTGAAATGGTGACGGGCGGACCCGATGTTCCCGGTAAAGCGGGATTAGAGGAAGAGAAGTTTAATAGAGCCATAGAGGCGCTGAAAAAGTCTTACGAGCATTCTACCAATTCAGCTCGAATATGGGAAAAAAATTGTAAACTGGATACAATTGGTCAGCATTTCCCGGCTACCGGAAAATTCCAATCTAATAGAGAATTCAGGGAGGCAATTGTGACTTGGCACAATGACATAAAACCAGAATCAAAAGCTCAATATACCAGCGTTTTGATGTCAACATTCTATCAACAAAAAATACAAACCGATGAACCCGGAATTAGTAGATTTTCTCAGCTGCAGAAAGACAGGATACGTGAGTACATTGATAGAATTTGTACGTTGGCTTTGTTGGCAGGTTTGAAACCTGTGATCAAAACGGCAATTGCGGGGGTAGTGGATGAAATAGAGCAGGAAGCTAATTCTGTTTACTCTGCAGATGTACGGGTGGTTAATGCTGCCTCAGTGGAAGTCATCAACAGTGGTCTCAATGGCCAAGGTAGGACAAAGAAACAGAGAGGAAAGGGTAGCGAACCTGTGTTAAGGCACAGGGGATTATCTCCCCGTTGTGGATGTGGGGCTATTGGTCATGGGGGGAATGCTGCGATGCAAGCCTTTGCATCATTGTCAAAACAACAGCAGCATACACTCCTGAAAGTAGCGGGACAGGAAACTTTCACATAGCGGTATATGGCCTTGGTTAGATCAATAGTGGTTCATAGAGATTACGGTCTGTATGTGAAGGGAGAAGTAGACCACGTTTTAAAAGATGCCAGGGATCAAATATTGCGGATTCTTTATGATGAGAAATTGGCTAAATTTTTCCAAAGGAAAAAGTATTTTGGGTTGAATAATCTAGGCGAAATGCCAGGGGGATGGATTCCAAAGAGGTAACAAATTAAAATGATCTGGCCAAACACTCCTTGCAAACTCAGAAAACCTTGGGGGTGTTAGGGGTTAATCTCGTGAGACACTTTATGTCATTTTATTCTGAAATAGATTTTTAGAATGGACAAAAGGGAGGAGGAGTCAAGAGAAATTAGCATTGGGGTAACCAAATCTAAAATTATCTTTTTTTGTTTTTGGTGCGGTGGTTATGGAGAATCATGGCGAAAAGAGACCAGTGAATCGTTAGACTCGGTGGCGAGATAATGTCACCGTGTCTAAGGGTAGTACATGCTAAATAAAAGATACATAAACGATAGGGTGGATTAAAACAAACGTGTAATGATTGGAATAAGGACAGCGGATTTACCATTATCATGTTTGGTTCATAATTAACATTTTTGGATTCCTGATTAAGATGTAGCATAGTGTATGCTAACGAAATGTACACTTTCTTTTCCAGAAGAGGAGGGGGTTTCATTATCTCTCTTTGGAATGTTTCCCGAGACTGTGGTCTTGGGGAGAGCATTTAGTGATATTTGGCAGTTTTAAGTATAAAAGTATCTGGATTAGGCCATAAACAGAGTTCCCAGATAAGTAAGGCCTGTTCATGTGTACAGTCGGAGGTTTACATCTTAGCCAAATCCATTTAAAATCAGTTTTTCACAATTCCTGACATTTAATCCAAGTAAGAATCCCCTGTCTTAGGTCAGTTAGGATCACCACTTTATTTTAAGAATGTGAAATGTCAGAATAATAGTAGAGAGAAGTGATTTATTTCAGCTTTGTTTGTTTCATCACATTCCCAGTGGGTCATAAGTTTACATACACTCAATTAGTATTTGGTAGCATTGCCTTCAAATTGTTTAACTTGGGTCAAACGTTTCGGTTAGCCTTCCACAAGCTTCCCACAATAAGTTGGGTGAATTTTGGCCCATTCCTCCTGACAGAGCTGGTGTAACTGAGTCAGGTTTGTAGGCTTCCTTGCTCGCACAGGCTTTTTCAGTTCTGCCCACAAATGTTCTATGGGAATGAGGTCAGGGCTTTGTGATGGTCACTCCAATTCCTTGACTTTGTTGTCCTTAAGCAATTTTGCCACAACTTTGGAAGTCTGCTTGGGGTCATTGTCCATTTGGAAGACCCATTTGAGACCAAACTTTCTGACTGATGTCTTGAGATGTTGCTTCAAAATATCCACATGATTTTCTTTCCTCATGATGCCATCTATTTTGTGAAGTGCACCAGTCCCTCCTACAGCATAGCACCCCCACAACATGATGCTGCCACCCACGTTCTTCATGGTTGGGATGGTGTTCTTCAGCTTGCAAGCCTCCCCCTTTTTCTTCCAAACATAACAACGGTCATTTTGGCCAAACAGTTTTATTTTTGTTTCATCAGACCAGAGGACATTTCTCCAAAAAGTACGATCTTTGTCCCCATGTGCAGTTGCAAACCATAGTCTGGCTTTTTATGGCGGTTTTGGAGCAGTGGCTTTTTCCTTGCTGAGAGGCCGTTCAGGTTATGTCGATATAGGACTCCTTTTACTGTGGATATAGATACTTTGTACCTGTTTCCTCCAGCATCTTCACAGGGTCCATTGCTGTTGTTCTGGGATTGATTTGCACATATCGCACCAAAGTATGTTCATCTCTAGGATACAGAATGCGTCTCCTTCCTGAGTGGTATGACTGCTGCGTGGTCCCATGGTGTTTATACTTGCGTACTATTGTTTGTACAGATGAATGTGGTACCTTCAGGCGTTTGGAAATTGCTCCCAAGGATGAACCAGACTTGTGGAGGTCTACAATTTTTTTCTGAGTTCTTGGCTGATTTCTTGGGATTTTCCCATGAGGTCAAGCAAAGAGGTACTGAGTTTGAAGGTAGGCCTTGAAATGCATTCACAGGTACACCTCCAATTGACTCAAATGATGTCAATGAGCCTATCAGAAGCTTCTAAAGCCATGACATAAATTTCAGGAATTTTCCAAGCTGTTTAACTTCTTAGGGAGCGGCAGCAGAGGTGACGGTTTTGGAGAGTCTGGCGTGCCCAAAGTAAAATGCCTGCAACTCGGGCCCAGAAAATAGGATATGCACATAATTAGTACTATTGGATAGGAAACACTCTGAAGTTTCTAAAAGTGTTAAAATAATGTATGTGAGTATAACAGAACTGATATAGCAGGCAAAAACCCGAGGAAAATCCATCCAGATTTGCAGTTTTTTTTGTACATGACCTTTTCCTCCAGGCTGCCTATTGATTTCTATGTTATCCAGGACTGAGACTGCAGTACCTATGGCTTCCACTAGATGTCAACAGTCTTTAACTTCTTAGGGAGCGGCTCCCGAGGTGACGGTTTTGGAGAGTCTGGCGTGCCCAAAGTAAAATGCCTCCCACTCAGGCCCAGAAAAAAGGATATACACATAATTAGTACTATTGGATAGGAAACACTCTGA
>QNTS01000524.1:456820-489478 GCA_003317085.1 Hucho hucho
ATTGATTTCTATGTTATCCAGGACTGAGACTGCAGTACCTATGGCTTCCACTAGATGTCAACAGTCTTTAACTTCTTAGGGAGCGGCTCCCGAGGTGACGGTTTTGGAGAGTCTGGCGTGCCCAAAGTAAAATGCCTCCCACTCAGGCCCAGAAAAAAGGATATACACATAATTAGTACTATTGGATAGGAAACACTCTGACTTTTTCTAACAAAAGAACCATTGGATGTCTTCGTTGGACACTTGGGAAGCACTCAGCAGAAGTTCTTCAAAAGGTAAGGGATTTGTTTTCGCTGTGAAATGTGTTTTGTGTGACCCGCGCTGGATATGAATTTATGCTAATGTGGAAAATAGGAGAGGTGCTATCCTCAAACAATCAAATGTTGTGCTTTCGCCATGAAGCCTTTTTGAAATCTGACAACGCTGTGATATTGCCAAGATTCAGCGCTTTTGATGACTATGCAACACTTGTATATTGATGATTGTTTAATAATTCAACTTTTGGATATAGAATTTGGCGCCTTACATTTCACCGGGTAGCGCGCCACTACTCCCTAAGTAGTTAAAGGCACAGTCAACTTACTGTATGTAAACCTCTTACCCACTGGAATTGTGATACAGTGAATTATAATTGAAATAATCTGTCAGTAAACAATTGTTGGAAAAATTACTTGTGTCATGCACAAAGTAGATGTCCTAACCGACTTGCCAAAACTATAGTTTATTAACAAGAAATTTGTGGAGTGGTTGAAAAATTAGTTTTAACTACTTAGGGAGCAGTGGGGCCCCCACTCCCGACACTACCCAGTGAAATGTAAGGCGCCAAATTCAAAATCCAAAAGTTGAATTGTTAAACATTCATCAATATACAAGTGTTGCATAGTCATCAAAAGCACTGATTCTTGGCAATATCACAGCGTTGTCAGATATCAAAAAGGCTTTACGGCAAAAGCACAACATTTGATTGTTTGAGGATAGCCCCTCTCATATTTTATGCATTAGCATAAATCCATAACCAAAGTGGGTCTCATAAAACGCATAAAATCTCTAATATAAAATCCCTTACCTTTCGAAGAACTTCTGCTGAGGGCTTCCCAAGTGTCCAACGAAGACATCCAATGGTTCTTTTGTTANCGCGTTATGTTCATAAAATACAGCGTCCACTCGCCCATTGAACCGTGAAGAGAACGCGTTCAACCTATACCTATACACTTGTCCAAGAACAATCAAACATCATTGATAATGTATCCTTAGGAACACTTTTATGTATATTTACTATAATATTTCAATCAGATTATAAACTGGATGATAGGAATGGAAAAAACCACAGCTCGTGCAAGCCCGTGAACGTGCCTCCTCTTCTGTTTACATCCTGTGACTAGTTCGAAATTCTTCTTCTATTACCATCCAGAGCAACCTAACATCATCAAACACTGTCTAGAGACTGTTGACATCCAGTGGAAGCAATAGGTACTGCAATCTTACTCCCAGATATGGCTGTTTTCAATAGGGAGGGGTTCAAAATGAGGCAATGTGTCAAAAACACTTTTTCCAGGACAGAAATTCCTCGGGTTTTCGCCTGCTATATCAGTTTTCGCCTGCTATATCCTGACTTTCTGGTGAGGCCTGATCAATCTTACTAGAAATGATTGAGACATGTAGGATTTAATTATGGAGACACCAGTCTCTAGTCTATTTTACCATTACCTTATGGAATACCATTATTTCCTCATTGAGTTATCAAGAGTTGTAATTCTAAGTTGATTGGTTATTCAAATTTGTTTATTTCTGAGTTAACATGCAGAGTTGTTTGTTTTTAAATCACGATGTGAATCATGTGTTAAAAGGGGAAATTACTAGTTCCCTGGGTCCCTTGCACCTTTGGTAGATACACAAATGTATGTATATAGAAGGAAAAAGACATGTTAATAAGGGTTGACTGTTACAACAAATGGATTGTGATATGTGTATTTCTGATTTCATTTTTTGTCTTTGTTTCGAAACAAACTTCACCAGATTGGGTCTGCTGGATTGGTGGGATTTCCCCCGATGGGTTAGAGTTCTAACTCTCTGATCTGGTAACTCTTCCAAGAGGTCGCCAGCAAAATAAGGGAGTATGAACCAATTTTGAAAATGGTTTCAACAGTAACAGTATGTTGTTATGCTCTTTGACATTTGTCTTAGAGATAATGGTATTAATAAAAAAAAATTGAGAATTTAATAATTCATCATACGTGAATGGATGGTCTGGATTTCCAGATTCAGAAGTGTCTTAAATTGTTGTTTTGCTCTGTCCTCTCTAAAGTTATGGCAAATGTGACGTCTCTATATAAACCTTATCTTTAAGTGTCCTCCGAGAGGGAGGTTATTAAAAAACTCAATGGATGATATCTTGAGTCAACCATTAAGTTTTTTTTTTGTTTTACAATGTCATCATAATCCAAATGTTAGAGCACATAAATACATATGGAAGGATGAAAATGAAGGAGACTGGCATGGAGACTAGCATCCCGTGGGCATAGAATGGAGCGGATGGACAGGTCTTTCCCCAGTCTTAGTCGCATCAAGGGTGGTGTGAAATGATTAAACATGTACTTTCTCTTTTCCCTGTTCAAGTCAATCAATATTAGGTGTTGTGGAACATAAGAGTGATCATTGTTCCAGAGGAGGGATTGGTGTATATTGACTAATCAATTTGAGAATGTTTTAGTATGTTTATAACTTTAGAAGTGCATTAAGAGTAGTGACTATTGTGTTATGGGTTAGATGGAATGATATATGTGCAAATGTATCAGTAGCAGGAGGTGAGGTACACATGAGGTCTGTGTTTGAGACAGAATGTTTACATAAGGGTGTAAGCAGAAGGCAATGTGACTGGGGGAGATCTGTTGAGGGTTAAAAATTAATGTTGGGGTGATAGTCTCTGGGGATGATACCACTCTATGTATATTGTTACAGGAGATAGCGTGTAGGAGAGGGATGACAGCTAACTGCACAATATAGAGACTATTATGTATACATACTCAGGCCATGGTGAGATTAGCAGAGATAGTGTTGGCATTTCAGACACTAGTGTCAAATGTCAAGAAACCTGTGACTCAGAGTTTTGTTAGGTTGGTTATTCTTCCAATGTCATTCATCTCTTCCCAGGTTTCTAACAGCCAGCCAACATTTGACAGATTCCACGCAGTAGTTATTCTCATGGCAGTCACTGTAGGGACAGTAATTGAAGGAGGCTATAGTAACAACATGGAATTGGACTAATTAGGGAGTTTGAGGTATGCGTCATTTTTGTTGTATTATGGAGGCATAGAGTCAGGCGAAGAGAGAGTGGGAATTGTCATATTATCAGACTTTGGGTTTTCAAGCATATATAATTATGCATAGCTTACCACCTTGTTAATACTGTTATGATTTGTGTTTCTTGTTGCTTTTCAAGTCTTGGGCTACCACTCTCTTAGGAACCAGAAGGAGAAATTTGAAATGGAAGAAGTCAACAGCTCCAGCGGACATGTTATTATCAGTGTTCTATGAGAAATGGAAATAAGTGTGTGCATAGTATGACTATTGAACAGAGGCCATAAGTCTTTTCCAAGCTTATGCATGTTGAACAGTAGGAAGCTATTGTTGGAAGCTAAGTTGGGTTCTGAGAATATGAAATATACTTATTCATGTCACTGAGGGGGAGAGAGGAATGTATAATGTTTTCATTCTGTCCGGATATGTTATTGTTAGCCATTAGGGATCCTATGAGAGGGAAAGACACAGTCTGGTACGAGTTAACATGACAGCCGTGAGTTGGGGAGGAGTGAGCACTTTGGGGCAGAGGTCAGGTCAGATGAAGTGAGGAAGAACATATATCACTAAGGTTCTGTCTAGCAACAGAGATGCATTGGCTGTTCAGATGTCTAAGAGGAGACTCCGCATAGGAGAAAGGGTTAAATATCAGTGATTGTGTGAATATGTTTTTTTGTCTTATGCAGCTGAGCTGTATTGACCCAATGGGTGAATAAACTTGGCTTAATCTTTACTAAGCGTCTGTGAGTTTTAATGGGTTCATTTAGAACCTAACAGTGCCGACCGGTAGCAACAAACCTACCGTTTCTAGTTGTAGAATCGCAGTGCTCGTCAATGGCCAACAACTTGACATTGAGCCAATCAGAGAGAACGAACCCCCACGTGAATTAGCCACCAGGAGTGACAACAAAAAGGAAAAAATAGGGCATTTTCTCCATACATCCACAGATGAGCCAGTCACACTTAATGTGGAATTTAGGCTATTGGATGGTAGCTAGCTACAGTGAGGGAAAAAAGTATTTGATCCCCTGCTGATTTTGTACGTTTGCCCACTGACAAAGAAATGATCAGTCTATAATTTTAATGGTAGGTTTATTTGAACGGTGAGAGACAGAATAACAACAAAAACATCCAGAAAAACGCATGTGAAAAATGTTATAAATTGATTTGCAATTTCAAACACAGATTCAATCATTGCCTCACAAAAAAGGGCACCTATTGGGAGATGGGTAAAAATAAAAGCAGACATTGAATATCCCTTTGGATTGTGCATCTGTCACGACTTCCGCCGAGGTTGGTCCCTCTCCTTGTTCGGGCGGCGTTTGGCGGTCGACGTCACCGGTCTTCTAGCTACCGCCGATCTACTTTTCATTTTCTATGTTTTTTTGTCTTCATTATACACACCTGGTTCCTGTCCCATAATTACATGTTCCTTTTTTAAACCCTCTGTTTCCCCTATGGTTTTGTGCGTGTTTATTCTATGTTAGAGGTTCTTGGTTATTGTGAGCTTATATTTGTACTACCAATTTTGGTAGTTTTGATTTTTGAGTAAAATATTACGTGAAGACTCATCTCTGTTGTCCTGCGCCTGACTCTGCCTACCTGCTCACTGAGATCTTTGACAGAAACACGCACCTTTAAATGGAGTCAGCAGGAGCACACAGCCCTCCTTTACCTGTCGAGGAGCACGTTCAGCAGCACGCGACCATGTTGCAACATCTCGGCACAGCCATGGATCGCGTGCTGCAAACAATGGAGCGATGGGAAAAAAGAGGTCTGCCAGCGCCTCCACCATCACCTCAACAAATCCCATCGCTGTCCACCCCTCCTTCACCTGGTCCCAGTGGGATAAGATTCGCGCTCCCGAGGGAATATGATGGGACGGCTGCCAGGTGCCAGGGGTTCCTACTCCAGCTGGAGCTCTATCTGGCGACCGTCCACCCGGCTCCTTTGGGACATGAGAGCGTGTCCGCCCTTGTCTCCTGCCTATCAGGGAAAGCCCTGGAGTGGGCCAACGCCGTATGGGGAGAGGGCGAAGCAGCGTTGGACCACTATGAGGATTTCACCCGCCGCTTCCGGGCGGTTTTTGACCATCCACCTGAGTGTAGAGCGGCGAGACTAGGAGGGCACAGGACTTTGCTTTGGACTTCCAAACCCTGGCCGCCGGAGTGGGATGGAATGACAGGGCCCTGATCGACCATTACCTGTGCAGTTTGCGCGAGGACGTCCGTCGGGAACTGGCCTGCAGGGATACCACCCTTACGTTCGACCAGCTGGTGGAGATGTCCATCCGGCTGGATAACCTGCTGGCCACCTGCGGACGTCCGGATCGGGGTCCGTCAGTTCCATCCCCCAGCACCTCCGCTCCTATCCCCATGGAGCTGGGAGGTGCTGAGCTTAGGGTAACTGGAGGAGGGGGGGGTTCCTCATGGAGTCGAGGCAGCAGGCAGAGCACTGTCGTGTCACCCCAGGTGAGAAGGCACCAGACTCACCCAGAGCCTCCTGTTGCTCACATGTTTGTGTTTATAGAGTTTTCCCCACATTCCCAGCATAAGGTGCTCGTAGATTCAGGTGCAGCTGGGAACTTTATTGACCGTTCATTTGCCCATAGTTTAGGGATCCCCATTGTTCCTGTTGATATCCCCTTCCCTGTGCATGCCTTAGATAGTCGACCATTAGGGTCGGGGCTGATTAGGGAGTCCACCGCTCCACTAAGCATGGTTACGCAGGAGGGTCATGAGGAGAGAATCAGTCTCTACTTTATTGATTCTCCTGCGCGTCACGTGGTGCTGGGCCTGCTCTGGTTGGCCTATCATGACCCCAATATTTCGTGGCAACAGAGGGCTCTCAAGGGATGGTCACAAAAGTGCTCGGGGAGGTGTGTAGGTGTTTCCATCGGTACGACTACGGTGGAAAGTCCAGACCAGGTCTCCACCGTGCACATCCCCTCAGAATATGCCGATTTGGCTCTCACCTTCTGTAAGAAGAAGGCGGCTCAATTACCACCCTATCGACGGGGGGATTGTGCGATAAATCTACTGGTAGACGCAGCACTTCCCAGGAGTCACGTGTATCCTCTGTCACAGGAGGAGACGGCGGCTATGGAAACATGTCTCTGAATCCCTGGGACAGGGATACATTTGGCCCTCCACTTCACCTGCCTCCTCGAGTTTCTTTTTTGTGAAGAAGAAGGATGGAGGTCTGCGCCCGTGTATTGACTATTGAGTTATAAATCAGATCACTGTGAGGTACAGCTACCCGCTACCTCTCATAGCCAGTGCGATCGAGTCAATGCACGGGGAGCGCTTCTTCACAAAATTGGATCTCAGGAGCGCTTACAATCTGGTGCGTATCCGGGAGGGGGACAAGTGGAAGATGGCATTTAGTACCACCTCAGGGCACTATGTGTACCTCGTCATGCCGTACGGGATGATGAATGCTCCATCAGTCTTCCAGGCATTTGTAGACGAGATTTTCCGAAACTTGCATGGGCAGGGTGTAGTGGGGTATATCAACGACATTCTGATTTACTCCACAACACGCGCCGAGCATATGTCCCTGGTGCGCACGGTGCTTGGTCGACTGTTGGAGCATGACCTGTACGTCAAGGCTGAGAAATGTCTGTTCTTCCAACAGTCTGTCTCTTTCCTAGGGTACCGCATTTCCACGTCAGGGATGGAGATGGAGAGTGACCGCATTTCAGCCGTGCGTAATTGGCCGACTCCCACCACAGTAAAGGAAGTGCAGCGGTTCTTAGGGTTTGCCAACTACTACCGGAGGTTTATCTGGGGCTTTGGTCAGGTAGCGGCTCCCATTATCTCACTGCTGAAGGGGGGGCCGGTGCGACTGCAGTGGTCAGCTGAGGCGGACAGGGCTTTTGGTCACCTGAAGGCTCTGTTTACCTCGGCTCCCGTGCTGGCTCATCCGGATCCCTCTTTGGCATTTATAGTGGAGGTGGACGCGTCCGAGGCTGGGATAGGAGCTGTGCTGTCTCAGCGCTCGGGTACGCCACTTAAACTCCGCCCCTGTCCCTTCTTTTCGAAGAAGCTCAGCTCGGCGGAGCGTAACTATGATGTGGGGGACCGGGAGCTGTTGGCTGTCGTAAAGGCTCTGAAGGCGTGGAGACATTGGCTTGGACTGACCACCACAATCTGGAGTACATCCGGACGGCGAGGAGACTGAACCCTCGCCAGGCAAGGTGGGCCATGTTTTTCACCCGCTTTATTTTCACCCTATCCTACCGACCAGGTTCCCAAAACACTAAGGCAGACGCACTGTCCCGGATGTTTGACACAGAGGAGCGGTCCATGGATCCCACTCCCATGCTTCCGGCCTCTTGCCTGGTGGCACTGGTGGTGTGGGAGCTGGACGTGGACATAGAGCGGGCGTTACGTGCAGAGCCCACTCCAGCTCAGTGTCCAGCTGGGCGTCTGTACGTTCCGTCTGCTGTCCGCGACCGTTTGATCTATTGGACCCACACGTCACCCTCCTCTGGTCATCCTGGCATCGGTCGTACAGTGCGCTGTCTTAGTGGGAAGTACTGGTGGTCCACCTTGGCTAAGGACGTGAGGGTTTATGTTTCCTCTTGTTCGGTGTGCGCCCAGTGCAAGGCTCCTAGGCACCTGCCCAGAGTGAAATTACAACCTCTACCCGTTCCACAACGGCCATGGTCGCACCTGTCGGTGGACTTCTTGATGGACTTCTGGGTCCGCGGTTTGTGGGGCCATTTAAAGTCTTGAGGAGACTGAATGAGGTTTGCTATAGGTTACAAATGGCTGTCTAGCAATGATCAACATCCAACTTAACAAAGCTTGAAGAATTTTTTAAGGAAAAATGTGCAAGTATTGTGTAAGCAGCCAGCAATTGCTGCAAAGAAACCCCTTCTAAAGGGCATTAATAAAAAGAAGAGACTTGCTTGGGCAAAGAAACACAAGCAATGGACATTAGACCGGTGGAAATCTGTCCTGTTGCCTGATGAGTCTGATGAGATTTTTGGTTCCAACTGCTGTCTTCAAGGCAAAGGGTGGCTGCTTTGAAGAATCTCAAATATAAAATATATTTTGATTTGTTTAATAACTGAGCAAAATGACAAGTACATTAGAGTGTCTAATTTGAGAAACAGACGCCTCGCAAGTCCTCAACTGGCAGCTTCATTAAACAGTACCTGCAAAACACCAGTCTCAACGTCAACAGTGAAGAGGCAACTCCGGGATGCTGGCCTTCTATGCGATAACATAGAGATATAACACGATACTATCACAATGCACAGAATATTCTCCAATGTTAAATCAACACAGAGCGTTAAATTAACACTGAAAGTGTGGACCGTATAGACACTGGAACAGTGTTACATTAATACACTGCTTCCTGTAAAGCCTTATTTCCCAGAGTGCCTTTCCTTTTGAGTCAATTGTAAAGTTGTTTGTGACAGAGACATGGTTTTTGCATTCATCCATTTTCAGTCCTATGGACTTTAAACATTACACTTAACTGTAAGTTTTGAATTAACACATATTGGTGCAAAATAACCCCCAGTGTTGGTGTTAAAAACCAGAGTTGAACCAAAACCACACCCATCATTATCATATTTCCCAGCATGCTCTATTGCAGGTTGATTTTAAGAAGAGTTTGTTTCAATATCTATGTTTTTGCTTGCGTATTGATTGATTAATTAGTCTTATGCTTCTTAAGTATAAATTACATACATTTTCTAAACTATTCCATTATGTTAATTGGATTTATTGCACCAGTTTCTGAAATGGTTGTTCCAGTTTAGATGCTTTTGGTAGTCTCATATTTCAGTCTTTCCAACTCTGGCAGCCATTATGAATGCGGGTTGCGGGTGATCAACAATTCTGAAGGTTGGATATCCCCACTCTGGCTGGATTTCATTAGGACTTATATATCACTTTGCAAGTCACCATAATGAGACAGGTTGCATGAATAGATGTTGAGTTGTTCGGATTACCCAAACATGGGTGAATTTAACCATCAATTGGGTTTTTATTCACTTTCATGCTGGGTTGAACAAGAAGCTGGTTCTGATTCCCATGTGAAATAGGTTTTTGAGTGACTTAAATATCCCCGGTAAAAAAAAAAATGGGGTAGAAATGCTCAATTTGAGAAAAAGTTATTTTTCGTAGCGATTGAGAGTTTCCAGCCAATAGGTTCATTATTCAAGGGTTTGATCACCATGTTGTACACTAGTGGCAACTAACTGCTGGTCAAAATAATTTAGAACAGCCAAATTATTATAAATGACGTCGCACACACCGTAGCACGTGCGTAGGGTAGCCTTTTTGTCTTCTACTGAAACCAATAAATAAAATAAAATAAAACGTTATTGGTCACATACACATTTAGCAGATGTTATAGCGGGTGTAGCGAGATGCTTGTGTTCCTAGCTCCAACAGTGCAGTAATATCTATAAATACACAACAATACACACAATACCAAACCAATCAGCTTCGGACTTCTCTGATCACGTGCTTCTAATAAAGTGATACAAGCATCGGCAAACTGCTTCAAAGTAAACTGCTTAGCGATTTTGACGCATACCTCTGCGCTCCAGGATCGAACTTAACACCACTACTTTTTCTCCCATGGATAAACCAGAAAATGTTGTCATACTTTGGTCATCATACTTTGACATACTTTGGTCAACATACTTTGTTCTGATTTCATCCCAATATTATCCAATTTCATGAAAAACATGATTTGACTGTTTTCAGGAGGCGTAGTTTATTAGGACTGTGGCTTTTATGTAGTTATTTTTGGCCACCCATGAGGGTAAATATAATTCCTATTGATCATGTTAAGTTGATCAAAATGGCCCTTGCCTATTATTGCACAATACATTCTAACATGAAAATATAAACATTTTTGAGATATGATCCTGCTGTATCATATCTCAATAACCCAGCATCAACAAACCAACATTGCTCTTTAAAAAAAAACTAAAAAAAAAAAACTAAGTGACCCTATGCCTGTAACTCGGCAGTTGTGTCATCCAAACAACCCAATATAAGGCCTTATGAAATACATATTGGGTTGTATTAAATTATAAAATTTTAATGATGATGATAACATATTCACTTAGGATCTCACTTTGCGAAGTCCATAGGATGAAAACGGATGAATGCAACAAGCATGTCTCTGTCATTAACAAATTAAGTCATGGATAGTAACTTTAGAAATCACTCGAAAGGCAAGGCACTCCGGGCAATATGGAAATAAAGCTTTTGGGCTCCCGAGTGGCGCAGCGGTCTAAAGCACTGCATCTCAGCGCTAGAGGCGTCACTACAGACCCTGGTTTGATTCCAGGCTGTATCACAACCGATGGGGAGTCCCATAGGGCGGCGCACAATTGGCCCAGCGTTGTCCGGGTTAGGGTTTGGCCGGGGTAGGCCGTCATTGTAAATAGGAATTTGCTCTTAACTGACTTTCTATCCACACAGTGGATCAGTATGAAAATGTGTGCACTCACTACTGTTAGTCTCTCTGGATAAAAACATCTGCTAAATTACTTAAATGTAAAAGCACTGAGTATCACAATACAGTGCTCAGCTGCTAAACAACACATTCATTTGTCATGGTATGATGCACTAATCTTACAGGAAAAAACATGAATTCTGTGTGAAGTTAATGTGACGTGACACAACATAAAATAAAACATAGGGATGCAAAATGTCAATGTGTGACAACGTTTGAGCACATGTGAAAGCATAGGTATCATTTAGAATATTTCACTTTAAAAGGCATAATTGACATGAATTCAATTTAAACCGTCATGGTCCCCTGCAGGTTTTGTCAAGTCCCTGGTTTGTTCCAGGGATGTCCCCAAGGAAGTTTTTAGGATGTTCTCAAAATGCTGTGTTATGGTCCCCTGGAGGTTCTGGTTTAGTTGCAGTGAAAATACGGTAAATCTACAAACTGCTGTATTTTTACAGCTAATTTAAGGCGTTAATGTTAAAGTACAGTAGGATGATTACTTGAAATTCATGCTGCTGTATTTTGATCTCAATTACTGGTAAATCTTGTATAACTTCGTATTGTGACCACAAATGGGACTCAGCCTTAAATGGGATTTGAAATAATAACCTTGTCATGCTACATTGCAGCTACTCCACCATGTCTGTGAACATAAACCAGATATGAATACATTTCTGCACTTTGCTAAAAGCTGCATAGAATCAAGTAAATAATTGTCCAATTATCACCACCAACGTAAAACTAGCAGTGCTCAAATAAAAAATTCACCTTTATTTAACCAGGTAGGCCATTTGAGAACAAGTTCTCATTTACAACTGCGACCTGGCCAAGATAAAGAAAAGCAGTGTGACAAAAACAACAACACGGAGTTACACATGGGATAAACAAACGTACAGTCATTAACACAATAGAAAAATTGGTATACAGTGTGTGCAAATTAAGTAAGGAGGTAAGGCAATAAATAGGCCAATAGTGGCGAAGTAATTACAATTTAGCAATTAACACTGGAGTGATATATATGCAGATGAGAATGTGCAAGTAGAAATACTGGTGTGCAAAAGAGCAGAAAAACCAAAACAAATATGGGGATGAGGTAGGTTGTTGGTTGGATGGGCTATTTACAGATGGGCTGTGTGCAGCTGCAGTGATCGTTAAGCTGCTCTGACAACTGACGCTTAAAGTTAGTGAGGGAGATATAAGTCTACAAATTCAGGGATTTTTGCATTGGCAGCAGAGAACTGGAAGGAAAGGCGGCCAAAGCAGGTGTTGGCTTTGGGGATGACCAGTGAAATATACCTGCTGGAGCGTGTGCTACGGGTGGGTTTTGCTATGGTGACCAGTGAGCTAAGATAAGGCGGGACTATATCTAGCAGAGACTTATAGACGACCTGGAGCCAGTGGGTTTGGCGACGAATATGTAGTGAGGACCAGCCAACGAGAGTATACAGGTCACAGTGGTGGGTAGTATATGGGGCTTTGGTGACAAAACGGATGGCACTGTGATAGACTGCATCCAATTTGCTGAGTAGAGTGTTGGAGGCTCATTTGTAAATGACATCGCCGAAGTCGAGGATCGGTTGGATAGTCAGTTTTACGAGGGTAAGTTTGGCAGCATGAGTGAAGGCTTTGTTGCGAAATAGTAAGCCGATTCTAGATTTAACTTTGGATTGGAGATGCTTAATGTGAGTCTGGAAGGAGAGTTTACAGTCTAGCCAGACACCTAGGTAATTGTAGTTGTCCACATATTCTAAATCAGAACCGTCCAGAGTAGTGATGCTAGTCGGGCGGGCGGGTGCGGGCTGCGATCGATTGAAGAGCATGCATTTCGCTTTACTAGCATTTAAGAGCAGTTGCAGGACACGGAAGGAGTGTTGTATGGTGTTGCAGCTTGTTTGGAGGTTTGTTAACACAGTGTCCAAAGAAGGGCCAGATGTATTCAGAATGGTGTTGTCTGCGTAGAGGTGGATCAAAGAATCACCCGCAGCAAGAGCGACATATACAGAGAAAAGAGTCGGCCCGAGAATTGAACCCTGTGGCACCCCCATAGAGACTGACAGAGGTCCGGACAACAGGCCCTTGACACACTGAACTCTAAA
The DNA here is from genome assembly GCA_003317085.1 of Hucho hucho. Classification (NCBI taxonomy): domain Eukaryota; kingdom Metazoa; phylum Chordata; class Actinopteri; order Salmoniformes; family Salmonidae; genus Hucho; species Hucho hucho. The sequence goes on from QNTS01000524.1 coordinate 469,705, forward strand.
TGAGAAGTAGTTGGTGAACCAGGCGAGGCAGTCATTAGAGAAACCAAGGTTGTTGAGTCTGCCGATAAGAATGCGATGATTGACAGAGTCGAAAGCCTTGGCCAGGTGGATGAAGACGGCTGCACAGTACTGTCTTTTATAAATGGCAGTTATGATATTGTTTAGGACCTTGAGCTTGGCTGTGGTGCACCCGTGACCAGCTCGGAAACCAGATTGCATAGCGGAGAAGGTACGGTGGGATTCGAAATGGTCGGTGATCTGTTTGTTAACTTGGCTTTCAAAGACTTTAGAAAGGCAGGGCAGGATGACAACAGTTTGGGTCTAGAGTGTCTCCCCCTTTGAAGAAGGGGATGACCGCGGCCGCTTTCCAATCTTTAGGAATCTCAGATGATACGAAAGAGAGGTTGAGCAGACTAGTAATAGGGGTTGCAACAATGGCGGCGGATAATTTTAGGAAGAGAGGGTCCAGATTGTCTAGCCCAGCTGATTTGTAGGGATCCAGATTTTGCAGCTCTTTCAGAACACCAGCTGTCTGTATTTGGGTGAAGGAGAAGCGGGGGGGCTTGGGCCAGTTGTTGAGGGGGGTGCAGAGCTGTTGACCGGGGTTGGGGTAGCCAGGTGGAAAGCATGGCCAGCTGTAGAGAAATGCTCATTGAAATTCTCGATTATCGTGGATTTATCAGTGGTGACAGTGTTTCCTAGTCTCAGTGTAGTGGGCAGCTGGGAGGAGGTACTCTTATTGGACTTTAGTCCCTTATTGGACTTTAGTCCATGGACTTTAGTCCCAAAACTTTTTGGATTCAGTGCTGCAGGATGCAAATTTCAGTTAGAAAAATCTAGGCTTTGCTTTCCTAACTGACTGTGTGTATTGGTTCCTGACTTGCATATCGCGGGGACTATTCAATGCTAGTGCAGTACGCCACAGGGTGTTTTTGTGCTGGTCAAGGGCAGTCAAGTCTGGAGTGAACCAAGGGCTATATCTGTTCTTAGTTAAAAAAAATTGAAAGGGGCATGATTATTTAAGATGGTGAGGAAAGCACTTTTAAAGAACAACCAGGCATCCTCTACTGACGGGATGAGGTCATCCCGTGGACTTGTAACCGGAAGGTTGCGAGGTCGAATCCATGAGCTGACAAGGTAAAAATCTGTCGTTCTGCCCCTGAACAAGGCAGTTTACCCACTGTTCCCCGGACGCTGAAGACGTGGATGTCGATTAAGGCAGCCAGCCGCACCTCTCTGATTCAGAGGGGTTAAATGCGGAAGACACATTTCAGTTGAAGGCATTCAGTTGTACAACTGACTAGGTACCCCGCTTTCCCTTTCCCTTTCCCCAATATCCTTCCAGGATACCCGGGACAGGTTGATTAGAAAGGCCTGCTCACAGAAGTGCTTTAGGGAGCGTTTGACAGTGATGAGGGGTGGTCGTTTGACCTTGGACACATAACGGATGCAGGCAATGAGGCTGTGATTGCTGAGATCCTGGTTGAAAACAGCAGAGGTGTATTTAGAGGGCAAGTTGGTCAGCATTATATTTATGAGGGTGCCCGTGTTTACGGATTTGGGGTTGTACCTGGTAGGTTCTTTGATAATTTGTGTAAGATTGAGGGGATCTAGCTTAGATTGTAGGACGGCCGGGGTGTTAAGCTTATCCCAATTTAGGTCACCTAGTGGTACGAACTCTGACGATAGATGGAGGGCAATCAATTCACATATGGTGTCCAGGGTACAGCTGGTAGCTGAGGGGGGTCTATAACAAGCGGCAACAGTGACAGACTTGTTTCTGGAGAGATGGATCTTTAAAAGTAGAAGCTCAAACTGTTTGGGCACAGACCTGGATAGTATGACAGAACTCTGCAGGTTATCTCTACAGTAGATTGCAATTACACCCCCTTTAGTATTTGAACTTACAACGTCTTGATTGGAAGTGCATTGATGTTTCTGCAGTGCCACCAGGGTCATACTTATTGCTTGGAACATATATTAACACACACAAAAATAAGGTGTTATTCCTTGGTGTACAAAAAGGTCAAAGGTACACTTCACAGGTACACACTGTACGAACTCACATAGTAAAGTTCTGTACCTTGTAGGTATAATGGGACATTATTTTGCCTGATATTTTGAATCACTGCACTTTGATTGGTGGGGGCAATGTACTGGTGGGGATCATTAGCGTATTCGGGGGCGTGGTCAAATATATGTATATTTGTTCCAACTGTCAATGGAGGTGTTGTAGCAGTTTAGTGGTTATGCAATGTATTGTAATTTGAGTGCATTCTTTGACACTGTTTCTTCTGCGAACTTATTAAGAGAATGTGTCATTAATGAGCTTGTTCCTTGTCAAGTCTGCTGCCTTGTTAAATGCTGACATATGTGCATGTAATACCAGAGAGCTGTAAAATATTTTGGTTATAGCTTAGTGCCACATTTTTGTAATACTCACTTTCCTACTAGACCATCAGGTCAGTGAGTGTGACAGATTAGCTACAGTAAATTACATTTTGCAACAACCCACTTGCAAATAGTTGACAGTAAGTTATTGAAAATGAAACATTAACTTCCTATGCAACTTGGTCTCAGAGCATTGTGCATTATTCTGTATATACATCCAGAGAGACTTACCAGAATGTCTCAGTTCTTCTGGGAAATAGTGTACAGTATCTCTAAAATGTGTGTTTATGATGTTACTTATTCCTCGTTAAGACTGTGGGGTTGGTTGACTCACTGGTTCGTGACCTTGACCTAATGTAAATTAGGTAATTTCCTTGATCAGAGGGTCAAAGACACTAACCTGGTGCTAGCAGTTGCTAGCAGTGAACACACTCGCTCTTCCCCCAACAAACATAAAACCATCAGGTGTAGTGAATGCCGGATTCTGGTCAGTCTGATAACGTTAGGATGTGGTGGCTATTAAAGTGTTCATTAATTATTCACATTGGCTGTAATAAATAGGTTATGTCAAAGTATTGCTAATGTATTCTCAAAATGGTCGGCCTACTTTTATTTTAAAAGGATTTTTGTACATGTCAAATTCATGTTGATATCTCAACGACACTTGACTCCATGTGAGAGACAGTTTTTGTTAGCTCTACAAATATTGTATAGACTTTTTAGTGCAGGGGAAACTTTAACAATGTTCAGGAAGGTTTCATCTGAAATATGTTAACTGTGTTCCCTCTGGGCTCCATTGTGGATAAATCAAGCTGAGTATTAAATGTCATCTGAAGCAGTCACTTATTGATTGAATGACTCAATTATAATTTAGCATAAATGCTAACCATATTTCTGAAGGTTAGATTCTTGAAATTCAACAGCTCTTTAATGGTGTCTTGTAAAGGTGTTGACAAGCACTTGATATATGCTGGAGGAATGGTACAGTCCATTCATGTCCATTCGTGAATGAAGAGAGATACACTCAGTAGATTTAGTCCTGAAAAAGCATGCTAAGCTTGTACTTAAATTGTCACACTAATAGAATAGTTTTTTGCAATGGGTGAGTTGATGCTCATTCACAAAAATATAATTAGGCTACATATTAATTACATATGTATTATTACACAGTTACTACACCTCCTGCCCTCCTCAGTTGAAAAGTTACATGAATTATAAACTGAATGCATGGCAATAGCCCAAAACTCAAGACAAAGCACACAACTGCCAAGAAAGAACTATATGTTTCTCCTTGGTAATAACAGTGGGGTGCTGATCCCAAAAGGTCAGGGCAACCTCAAACCTTGTTGTTGGAGCAGGACAGGGGGGAGGCAGTAACACATCCTGGGGATGTTGGCACATGGGCCTGTAATGGAGGAGACATATTTTGGAGTGAAAACAGTGGGGGGGCAGAGCAGAGGCCAAGCACTCCCCACAGACCCAGACAGACAGAAAGACAGACATTCTCAGTGAGACTGAGGGAGAGGCAGAGACAGAGACCTGCTCATCATGAGTCCCAGCTGGTGCTGCATGGTGCCTCCACAATTCTCATCACTCTGGAGCTGTTACGCAAGCACAGTGTCAAACTGGAGCTTGTGAGTAGTATATACAGTTTTTCTTATTAACAAACTATAGTTCTGGCAAGTCTGTTAGGGCTAATACTTTGTGCATGACACAAGTAATTTTTCCAACAATTGTTTATAGAAAGATTATTTCACTTATAATTCACTGTATCACAATTCCAGTGAGTCCAAAGTTTACATACACTAAGTTGACTGTGCCTTTAAACAGCTTGGAAAATTCCAGAAAATGATGTTGTGGCTTCAGAAGCTTCTTATAGGCTAATTGACATCATTTGAGTCAATTGGAGGTATAGCTGTGGATGTATTTCAAGGCCTACCTTCACACTCTGTGCCTCTTTGCTTGACATCATGGGAAAATCAAAAGAAATCAGCCAAGACCTCTACAAGTCTGGTTCATCCTTGGGAGCAATTTCCAAACGCCTGAAGGTACCACGTTCATCTGTACAAACAATAGTACACCATGGGACCACGCAGCCATCATACCGTCCAGGAAGGAGACGCATTCTGTCTCCTAGAGATGAACGTACTTTGGTGCGAAAAGTGCAAATCAATCCCAGAACAACAGCAAAGGACCTTGTGAAGATGCTGGAGGAAACAGGTACAAAAGTATCTATATCCACAGTAAAACGAGTCCTATACCAACATAATCTGAAAGGCCGCTCAGCAAGGAAGAAGCCACTGCTCCAAAACCGCCATAAAAAAGCCAGACTACGGTTTGCAACTGCACATTGGGACAAAGATCGTACTTTTTGGAGAAATTTCCTCTGGTCTGATGAAACAAAAATAAAACTGTTTGGCCATAATGACCATCATTACGTTTGGAGGAAAAAGGGTGAGTCTTGCAAGCCGAAGAACACCATCCCAACCGTGAAGCACGGGGGTAGCAGCATCATGTTGTGGGGGTACTTTGCTGCAGGAAGGACTGATGCACTTCACAAAATAGATGGCATCGTGAGGAAAGAAAATTGTGTGGATATATTGAAGCAACATCTCAAGACATCAGTCAGGAAGTTAAAGCTTGGTCGCAAATGGTTCTTCCAAATGGACAATGACACCAAGCAGACTTCCAAAGTTTTGGCAAAATGGCTTAAGGACAACAAAGTCAAATTATTGGAGTGGCCATCACAAAGCCCTGACCTCAATCCTATATAACATTCGTGGGCAGAACTGAAAAAGAATGTGTGAGCAAGGAGGCCTACAAACCTGACTCAGTTACACCAGCTCTGTCAGGCGGAATGGGCCAAAATTCACCCAACTTATTGTGGGAAGCTTGTGGAAGGCTAACCGAAACGTTTGACCCAAGTTAAACAATTTAAAGGCAATGCTACCAAATACTAATTGAGTGTATGTAAACTTTTGTCCCACTGGGAATGTGATGAAAGAAATAAAAGCTCAAATAAATAATTCTTTCTACTATTATTCTTAAAATAAAGTGGTGATCCTAACTTACCTAAGACAGGGAATTTTTACTAATTGTGAAAAACTGAGTTTAAATGTATTTGGCAAAGGTGTATGTAAACCTCCGACTTCAACTGCATATATATATATATATATATATATATATATATATATATATATATATATATATACAGTACCAGTCAAATGTTAAGACACACCTACTCATTCAAGGGTTTTTATTTATTTTTACTATTTTTTACATTGTAGAATAATAGTGAAGACATCAAACTATGAAATAACACATATGGAATCATGTAATAACTACCCTTGATGACAGCTTTGCACACTCTTGGCATTCTCTCTACCAGCTTCATGAGGAATGCTTTTCCAACAGTCTTGAAAGAGTTCCAACATGATGAGCACTTGTTGGCTGCTTTTCCTTCACTCTGCGGTCCAACTCATCCCAAACCATCTCAATGGGGTTGAGGTTGGGTGATTGTGGAGGCCAGGTCATCTGATGCAGTACTCCATCACTCTCCTTCTTGGTCAAATAGCCCTTACACAGCCTGGAGGTGTGTTGGGTCATTGTCTTGTTGAAAAATAAATGGCAGTCCCACTAAGCGCAAACCAGATGGGATGGCGTATCGCTGCAGAATGCTGTGGTAGCCATGCTGGTTAATGTGTCTTGAATTCTAAGAAAATCCCTGACAGTGTCACCAACAAAGCACGTCCACACCATCACACCTCCTCCTCCATGCTTCGAAGTGGGAACCGTTAACCTACTCTGCGTCTCACAAAGACACACCGGTTGGAACCAAAAATTCCAATAGACTCATCAGACCAAAGGACAGTTTCCCACCGTCTAATGTCCATTGCTTGTGTTTCTTGGCCCAAGCAAGTCTCTTATTCTTATTGGTGTCCTTTAGTAGTGGTTTCTTTGCAGCAATTTGACCATGAAGGCCTGAGTCACGCAGTCTCCTCTGAACAGTTGATGCTGAGTTGTGTCTGTTACTTGAACTCTGTGAAGCATTTATTTGAGCTGCAACCTGGGGTGCAGTTAACTTCTTAGGGCTTGGGGGCAGTATTTTGAAGTTTGGATGAAAAATGTGCCCAAAGTAAACTGCCTGTTACTCAGACCCAGAAGCTAAGATATGCATATAATTAGTAGCTTTGGATAGAAACCACTCGGAAGTTTCTAAAACTGTTAAAATAATGTCTGTGAGTATAACAGAACTGATATGGCAGGTAAAAACCCGATCAGAATCCATCCGGGATGTCTGAATCAGTCATGTCACACTGTTTTCAATAGGCCAGCTATTCAAAGCCTCATAGTTTAACCCCCAGATTGCAGTTCCTATGGCTTCCACTAGGTGTCAACAGTCTTTAGAAAAAGGTTTGAAGCTTCAATCACAAAAATCAAGGGAGTAAGACCACTTGTTCCTGAGTTCACGTCAAGTGTACTGTTTTGGATTTTGCGCGTAACAGGGAATGCGGGCTCAGTTCTTTTTCTCTTCTTTTCAGCAGGTTATATTCCGTCTGAAATATTATAGTTTATATTCATTTTAGGGTATCTGAGTATTGATTACAAATGCTGTTTGACTTTTTTCAACGAACTTTACGGGTACTTTTGGGATATCGTTTGTCTGCATGGATGAAAGCCTTTGGGCAGGTGGATTACTGAACAAAACACGCCAACCAAACGGAGCTATATGGATATAAAGAGGAACTTTATCGAACAAAAGGACCTTTTATTGTGTAACCTGGACGCTTGGGCATGCCATCAGAGGAAGATCAACAAAGGTAAGCGATTTATTTTATGCTATTTTTGAGTTTTGTGACACCTCTGCTGGTTATGTTATTATTCTAATTGAGTTTTTGAGTGGGGCGCTGTCCTCAGACAATCAAATGTTCTGCTTTCACCGTAAAGCCTTTTTGAAATCTGACAATGCTGTTAGATTAACAAGAGTCTAAGCTTTTGAAGGTTGTGCAGCATTTGTATTTTCATGAATGTTTGAAATTAGTATTTTTGTAATTTGAATATGGCTCTCTGCATTTCACCGGATGTTGTCAAAATCAATCCCGTTCACGGGATTGGATCCGTAACAAGTTAACTCTAATTAACTTATTCTCTGCCGCAGAGTTAACTCTAGGTCTTCCTTTCCTGTGGTAGTCCTCATGAAAGCCAGTTTCATCATGAAGAAACTTTCAAAGCTCTTGAAATTTTACAAATTCACTGACCTTCTTCTCTTTGCTTGTTTGAGCTGTTCTTGCCATAATATAGACTTGGTATTTTACCAAATAGGGCTATCTTCTGTATACCACCCTTACCTTGTCACAACACATTAAGAAGGAAAGAAATTCCACAAATTAACTTTTAACAAGGCACACCTGATAATTGAAATGCATTCCAAGTGACTACCTCATGAAGCTGGTTTAGAGAATGCCAAGAGTGTGCAAAGCTGTCATCAAGGCAAAGGGTGGCTACTTTGAAGAATCTGTTTTGATTTGTTTAACACTTTTTTGGTTACTACATGTGTTTTTTCCTAGTTTCTACAATGTAAAAAATAGTAAAAATAAAGATAAACCCTGGAATGAGTATGTGTGTCCAAAATGTTGAATGGTGCTGTGTATATTGTGATGGAACATTTTATGTTTGTGCTTTTCTAATAACTAATTTCTGTGTTCTATTCATGTGCTTTTCTAATAACCAATTTCATGCAAGTGAATCCTCACTATCAGTATCTGCAATTCGGCATTATGCCCAGAACCTTGTTTTGAGAAAGGGATATCTCAGTTTCAAGGTCTCAGCTTAGAGAGACGAGGCCTCGTGAGGTATTGGTCTGTCACATGCATGACCCAGTATTTGTAATGTCTGTGGTAGTAGGAGAAGGAGTCAGGCGCAGGAGGTAAGTTGCGTGTGAAAAGGTATTTAATAAGTACCAGTCGAAACCAAAAATGCCCAATGGCAAAAATACCCACACGAGCAATAAACAAACGGGCGCAAAACAGGCAACCCGGAAATGCCGAGAACCAAAATCAAACATCCCACAGTACACAGACTGGGAAAACTGACGACTGCACAGAAATACAACAAACAATCACGCACAAGGGAAGAGGGGAAAGGAAGGAATATAACAGGAGCGTGATTGGGAGAAATGACTAACAGGTGTGTACAAAACAAGACAACCAACAGAACACGAAAAGGGGAACGGTGATGGTTAGAAAACCGGTGACGTCGATCGCCGAACACCACCCGAGCAAGAAGAGGGACCGACTTCGGTGGAAGTCGTGACAGTATTGAATGAAGCAAACGTTAATGATGAATTAATTATGAATGATGAATAAGCTAAATCATGCAAATATAATTTGTCTGTATATAAGAGAACTAACGGGACTGCCCCGGGTAGAGCTCCTGATCGACATGTGTACTTGGTGCATTGAGTTGGTTGAAACCTCTCCAGCACGCTGAAAATAAACAATGATTCATTTAAGATTGACTTTGAGTGTCCCTGTGTAGAATTTCCACGACAATTTGTCTTCAAAGAACAGGATGATTGATTCTGCCTGCGGAGATTTCCAGTGTGGGTCTGCGAGGAAAACCGGTGGCGCCTTTTATGAAGTGTGAGGGAAATTCCCGTCTGACCAAAAGAGGATGAGACCCGCACAGACCAGACACTTACTGTGAGCTGCCCAGGAGACACATCATCCGCAAAAAATGTAGTGACACGGCAGCTGATTTCAGTAAGTCAATTTAAATAAGTTTATATAAAAATAGAAAAACATTTTTTACTAAACATAAAAATGGAGGAGGGTACCACTAGTCTAAGTCAAGCAATAGCACAAAGTGAATGTGAGTTGTGTGAGTGTAGTGAATGTGGATGTGAAAGTTGTGTGAGTGTGGAGTTACTGAGTGAATGTGTGAAAGTGCGTGTGTTATTCTAAATGTGTGCAGCAACACTATACAATCTATAGGGACCATAGCATTTATGACAATATAAAATACTGAGCCTATAGACACTGAGAATATTGATACACGAGACTATAGATACTATAGAGAGTATAGATACTGTAGAGACTATGGCGACTGCAGAGACTATAGAGGAACCGCGGCAGTGAAACATATGACAGAAGAAAGCTAGAGCTAGTCTTAGAGAGAAGGCTAGAGCATGTAGCGGTACCATGTCCCGCTGACAGCTGTCTGTAGGCATTTATAAGAGAAGTGTCTACGTGGTCTGCAGACACTAACAATAACACATGGTGTTATTATACATGTATAGGAGATACATATGGTGCATACTCTAGGAAGTAAAGACAGGAGAATCATTGAAGATGCACATGGAGTGATAAGGGAGATTACTGAATGTGTTTTGGAATGGTACTAAGTGAATGTGGATGTGAAAGTTGTGTGATTGTGAGAAATTACATATTAAGCTCATTGAAATTTGGACAATAAGCTGATTGATTGAAATTTGTATAATAAGCTGATTGACATTTTGATAAAAAGAGATTGAAATATGGATAATAAGCTGATTGAAAATAGGATAATAAGATATTAAAATTTAGGTACAACGTACTGAGTGAATGAGAGCTGTCAGGGGACTAGCTCCAGTGTGAATGTGGAGTGAATGTGTGAGAGTTTTCAATCTATAACGTTATCTAGGAGTTCTGTCCACCGCCGCCCATCGTAGTATAGGAAGTAGTTGTCTATAGGCATTTCTGGAATCATCTATGTGGTCTGGGACCACTGTCTCTAGGAGGCTAGACAACCTTTGAAGATACATATGGTGCATAGATGCACATGGAGTGGTGTGGATGTGAATACCTAAGTATAGTTATATAAGGAAAATAATGAATACCCCAACCAGTTCTGTGTGAGTTTTTAGATCTAAACTCAGCAAAAAAAGAAATGTCCTCTCACTGTCAACTGCGTTTGTTTTCAGCAAACTTAACATGTAAATATTTGTATGAACATAACAAGATTCAACAACTGAGACATAAACTTAACAAGTTCCAAAGACATGGAATAATGTGTCCCTGAACAAAGGGGGGGTCAAAATCAAAAGTAACAGTCAGTATCTGGTGTGGCCACCAGCTGCATTAAGTACTGCAGTGCATCTCCTCCTCATGGACAGCACCAGATTTGCCAGGTCTTGCTGTGAGATGTTACCCCACTCTTCCACCAAGGCACCCGCAAGTTCCCGGACATTTCTGGGAGGAATGGCCCTAGCTCTCACCCTCCGATCCAACAGGTCCCAGACGTGCTCAATGGGATTGAGATCCGGGATCTTTGCTGGCCATGGCAGAACACTGACATTCCTGTTTTGCAGGAAATCACGCACAGAACGAGCAGTATGGCTGGTGGCACTGTCATGCTGGAGGGTCATGTCAGGATGAGTCTGCAGGAAGGGTACCACATGAGGGAGCAGGATGTCTTCCCTGTAAGGCACAGCATTGAGATTGCCTGCAATGACAACAAGCTCAGTCCGATGATGCTGTGACACACCGCCCCAGACCATGACGGACCCTCCACCTCCAAATCGATCCCGCTCCAGAGTACAGGCCTCAGTGTAATGCTCATTCCTTCGACGATAAATGCAAATCCGACCATCACCCCTGGTGAGACAAAACCGTGACTCATCAGTGAAGATCACTTTTTGCCAGTCCTGTCTGGTCCAGCGATGGTGGTTTTGTGCCCATAGGTAACGTTGTTGCCGGTGATGTCTGGTGAGGACCTGCCTTACAACAGGCCTACAAGCCCTCAGTCCAGCCTCTCTCAGCCTATTGCGGACAGTCTGAGCACTGTCTGAGGGATTGTGCGTTCCTGGTGTAACTCGGGCAGTTGTTGTTGCCATCCTGTACCTGTCCCGCAGGTGTGATATTCGGATGTACCGATCCTGTGCAGGTGTTGTTACACGTGGTCTGCCATTGCGAGGACGATCAGCTGTCCATCCTGTCTCCCTTTGGCGCTGTCTTAGGCGTCTCACAGACATTGTAATTTATTGCCCTGGCCACATCTGCAGTCCTCATGCCTCTTGCAGCATGACTAAGGCACGTTCATGCAGATGAGCAGGGACCCTGGGCGTCTTTCTTTTGGTGTTTTTCAGAGTCAGTAGAAAGGCCTCTTTAGTGTCCTAAGTTTTCATAACTGTGACCTTAATTGCGTACCGTCTGTAAGCTGTTAGTGTTTTAATGACCGTTCCACAGGTGCATGTTCATTAATTGTTTATGGTTCATTGAACAAGCATGGGCAACAGTGTTTAAACCCTTTCAATGAAAATCTGTGAAGTTACTTGGATTTTTACGAATTATCTTTGAAAGACAGGGTCCTAAAAAAGGGACGTTTCTTTTTTTGCTGAGTTTAAAACGTTATCTAGGGGTTCTGTCCACCACCGGCCATCGATCTACAGGTAGTGAGCACTGACAGGAGAAGCCATTGAAAAATCTGAGAGGGTAACAGCCCCCGGACACTTATTTCCTCGATAACATGATATGTATACCTCTCGGGCTGCTGCGCTGTGATCGTTGCTGCGGTGTGGACATGAATAACTGAAGATGTATAACATTACATAGGGATTCTGTATGGAGATATGAAAGAAGAGATCATTATTCCCGAATATGCTGTTAAATAGAACACGAGTGAAAATTTAAACCCCTGTATGAATAGAACACTGGTGTAGAGGAGGAATGTGTGATTGTAACACAAATGTATAATGGGTTACTAGAGAGAAAGTAACATAAAATTGAGTATGATGGGGTACTGGAGATCTGATGAAGTAACAATAGAAATCAAAATAATAATATACAACTTGCACACCCACAAGTAGATGTACATAAGTGGTGTAAAAAGTAATTTGAAAAAGGTTCAGTGGTCCCTTTATGGATCATTTGATAAAGATAAGGTTAGAGTCTCAGACAAAGATTGGTGTATATCCACTTTTGGTAATGGTACAGTGAGGGAAAAAAGTATTTGATCCCCTGCTGATTTTGTACGTTTGCCCACTGTCAAAGAAATGATCAGTCTATAATTTTAATGGTAGGTTTATTTGAACAGTGAGAGACAGAATAACAACAAAAAAATCCAGAAAAATGCATGTGAAAAATGTTATAAATTGATTTTAATGAGGTAAATACGTATTTGACCCCTCTGCAAAACATGACTTAGTACTTGGTGGCAAAACACTTGTTGGCAATCACAGAGGTCAGACGTTTCTTGTAGTTGGCCACCAGGTTTGCACACATCTCAGGAGGGATTAAGGTTTCGAGGCTGACGTTTGGCAACTCGAACCTTCAGCTCCCTCCATAGATTTTCTATGGGATTAAGGTCTGGACACTGGCTAGGCCACTCCAGGACCTTAATGTGCTTCTTCTTGAGCCACTCCTTTGTTGCCTTGGCCGTGTGTTTTGGGTCATTGTCATGCTGGAATACCCATCCACGACCCATTTTCAATGCCCTGGCTGAGGGAAGGAGGTTCTCACCCAAGATTTGACGGTACATAGCCCCGTCCATCGTCCCTTTGATGCGGTGAAGTTGTCCTGTCCCCTTAGCAGAAAAACACCCCCAAAGCATAATGTTTCCACCTCCATGTTTGACGGTGGGGATGGTGTTCTTAGGGTCATAGGCAGCATTCCTCCTCCTCCAAACACGGCGAGTTGAGTTAATGCCAAAGAGCTCCATTTTGGTCTCATCTGACCACAACACTTTCACCCAGTTGTCCTCTGAATCATTCAGAAGTTCATTGGCAAACTTCAGACGGGCATGTATATGTGCTTTCTTGAGCAGGGGGACCTTGCGGGCGCTGCAGGATTTCAGTCCTTCACGGCGTAGTGTGTTACCAATTGTTTTATTGGTGACTATGGTCCCAGCTGCCTTGAGATCATTGACAAGATCCTCCCGTGTAGTTCTGGGCTGATTCCTCACCGTTCTCATGATCATTGCAACTCCACGAGGTGAGATCTTGCATGGAGCCCCAGGCTCCATGCAAGATCTCTTTTGTGTTTCTTCCATTTGCGAATAATCGCACCAACTGTTGTCACCTTCTCACCAAGCTGCTTGGCGATGGTCTTGTAACCCATTCCAGCCTTGTGTATGTCTACAATCTTGTCCCTGACATCCTTGGAGAGCTCTTTGGTCTTGGCCATGGTGGAGAGTTTGGAATCTGATTGATTGATTGCTTCTGTGGACAGGTGTCTTTTATACAGGTAACAAAATGAGATTAGGAGCACTCCCTTTAAGAGTGTGCTCCTAATCTCAGCTCGTTACCTGTATAAAAGACACCTGAGAGCCAGAAATCTTTCTGATTGAGAGGGGGTCAAATACTTATTTCCCTCATTAAAATGCAAATCAATTTATAACATTTTTCACATGCTTTTTTCTGGATTGTTTTGTTGTTATTCTGTCTCTCACTGTTCAAATAAACCTACCATTAAAATTATAGACTGATCATTTCTTTGTCAGTGGGCAAACGTACAAAATCAGCAGGGGATCAAATACTTCTTTTCCTCACTGTATGGGACTTGACTTACCCCTAAACAAGATTACAATTGTGATATCATGGATGGTCAGTCCTTGCATCTATAGCTCTGTCTAATAATTTGACAGTGGTTACATTTCTCCAGCCCCATCCCTCAACTTTTTGCCGAAAGAGGAGCAGGGAAACACTTTGTTATTGTTTCTACTGCTGATTGCTACTTTAAGAAGTTAAAATGCAGAATAAATACACACCAAAATATGTTACAGATACTATAAAAATGTCCCATCACTCATTCACAGTTAGTGAATACACAGCATCCAGCACAGCAAACAATCAGTCAATCAAATGTATTTTACGAAAGCTTTTTATACATCCAAATAATAACCACAGTGGTTATAGAGGGTGCAACAGTTCAACACCAGAGGAGCAAATGTCAGTTGGCTTTTCATAGCTGAGCATTCATAGGTTGAGAGAGAGAGTCGAAAGAGCAGGACCGGAACAAGGTAGCACATCCGTTGAAACGGGTAGAAAAATCAGTGGAAAAACAATTCCATTCCCTTTATGGATGGGTGTATCTTTGAATTCCCTGTTGAATGGCCTGCTCCTTCTCCATTTTCGGAACACCTCCCCGCTCCCCCAAAGTGATCGATAGTATATCTTGGCTCGCACTGTGATGATTGTGATTCTGAGCTTTCAGGTTCATACAGCGAGTTCTGGTATTCACTGATCTCACTCTCCGTCAGCTCCATCTGTGGCGTATAGAGGCAGGACTCGGTTGTATACTGATGGTTGTGAGCGCTATCTAGCTTCTTCTCCACCGCAGCACAGGAACACTCTGGCACCCAGGGGTCAGGTTGGCATGCTGTTCTAACAATTATTTCCTGTTGGTAGAAAATAACTAAGGTATCTATTAGGCTATAGTTATATTCAATAATCACTGCATATACTTGAAATAAACAATAGCCTTAGAAATAACATGGATTTAAACGTACCTTCTCTGCCTCCTGCACAGTCTCCTCCAGGATGAAAACGTTTTCAGGGATGAAGATGTCATCCTGAAAACAAACAAACGTTTTGTTAAGACAACTGAGCCCAAATATATCAGTTGGCATTAACAAGCTACCTGTCTTGTATGCTCTGTCAACACACACAGCAAATAGAGGAAATTTATTTTTCAGCAAACATTAGCTATGTCTTTGGCTTGTCACCAAAAACACTCACAAACTTTTACAGATGCACAATTGAGAGCATCCTGTCGGGCTGTATCACCGCCTGGTACGGCAACTGCTCCGCCCACAACCGTATGGCTCTCCAGAGGGTAGTGAGGTCCGCACAACGCATCACCGGGGGCAAACTACTAGCCCTACAGGACACCTACACCACCCGATGTTCACAGGAAGGCCAAAAAGATCATCAAGGACAACAACCACCCGAGCCACTGTTTGTTCACCCCACTATCATCCAGAAGGCAAGGTCAGTACAGGTGCATCAAAGTTGGGACAGAGAGACTGAAAAACAGCTTCTATCTCAAGGCCAACAGACTGTTAACTACTTCCCGGTGAAATGCAAGGTGCAAAATTCAAAATCCAAAAGTTGAATTATTAAACATTCATCAATATACAAGTGGCAATATCACAGCGTTGTCAGATTTCAAAAAGGCTTTACGGCGAAAGCACAACATTTGAATATTTTCCACATTAGCATAAATTCATATCCAGCGCGGGTCACACAAAACCCATATCAGAGCTAAAATAAATCCCTTACCTTTCGAAGAACTTCTGCTGAGGGCTTCCCAAGTGTCCAACGAAGACATCCAATGGTTCTTTTGTTAGAAAAAGTCATTTATTATATCCATAAATCTCCGTTTGGTTGGCACGTTATGATCAGAAAATCCACCGTCGAGTCGCCTATTGAACCGTGAAGAGAACACGTTCAAATTATACCTATACACTTTCTCCAAACAAACCAAACATCATTTTTAATGTACCCTTAGGTATCCTTTTATGTATATTTCCTGTAATATTTCAACCGGATGAAAACGTGAACGATAGGAAAGAAAAATAAAGTGGGGCACGTTCACAATCTCGCGCCCGTGAAACTTTGTTGACAAATGTGGTCCCCTCACTATTTCCTCTTCCTATCTGTTCTGCTTAGTGCTAGAGCTTCCAAACACTGTATAAAGACTGTTGACATCTAGTGGAAGCCATAGGTACTGCAGTCTCAGTCCTACATAACATAGAAATCAATAGGCAGCCTGGAGAAAAAGGTCATGTACAAAAAAAACTGAAAATCCGTATGGATTTTCCTCGGGTTTTCGCCTGCTATATCAGTTCTGTTATACTCAGATACATTATTTTAACACTTTTAGAAACTTCAGAGTGTTTCCTATCCAATAGTGTTTCCTATCTAATTATGTGCATATCCTAATTTCTGGGCCTGAGGGGCAGCCATTTTACTTTGGGCATGCCAGACTCTCCAAAACCATCACCTCTGCTGCCGCTCCCTAAGAAGTTAAAGACTACAAATTAGCTTTTCTTTAAAAAACAAGGACATTTATAAGACATTTGCCAGCAGCATACCACCCTGCATCCCATTGCTGGCTTGCTTCTGAAGCTAAGCAGGGTTGGTTCTGGTCAGTCCCTGGATTGGAAACCAGATGCTGCTGGAAGTGGTGTTGGAGGGCCAGTAGGAAGCACTCTTTCCTCAGGTCTAAAAAAATATCCCAATACCCCAGGGCAGTGATTGGGGACATTGCCTTGTGTAGGGTGCTCTCTTTCGGATGGGACGTTAAACGGGTGTCCTGACTCTCTGAGGTCATTAAAGATCCCATGGCACTTATTGTAAGAGTAGGGGTGTTAACCCTGGTGTCCTGGCAAAATTCCCAAGCTGTCCCTCATACCATCATGGTCACCTAATCATCCCCAGCTTACAATTGGCTCATTCATCCCCTGTAACTATTCCCCAGGTTGTTGCTGTAAATGAGAATGTGTTCTCAGTCAACTTACCTGGTAAAATAACGGATCAAAAAAAGTGACCCCAAACTTTTGATCGGTAGTGTATATACACGGAGTGTATGAAACATTAACTCTTTCCATGACATAGACTGACCAGGTGAATCCAGGTAAAAGCTATGATCCCTTATCGATGTCCACTTCAATCAGTGTAGATGAAGGGGAGGAGGCAGGTTAAAGAAAGATGTTTAAGCCTTGAGACATGCCCCGACGAATTGAGGGAGAGAGAGATTACTTTTTTGTTTTGACAAACGTTATCTATAAAATGCAGCCCACTGTTAATTTTTTTATCCTGATGTGGCCCTTCAGCCAAAAGTTTGCCCACCCCTGGGATATGAGATAGAGAAAAGTTCACATAGAAACACAATGAGATTTTAACTGCATCCCCAGAATTGATCAAATTTAAATGGATTCCCAACCCAGGTAATGACCCACAGGTGACCCACAGGTCCACAAATGCACTCAAAGCGCTGTTGTGTACCTAACTCCGACAGAGTCCACTGGGGGTAAAGTCACACCTCGCCGACCACCAGCTAATGGAACAGACACATACCTCCATTAAATCCCTGAAACTGGAAATAGCCATGCAGGTGAGACCTGGGGCTGCTGTTCTCAAAGGCCATTGGCTGCCTTGGAACTGGAGCGGTGACCCTACCTGTCACAGATTACATCAGCACGTGGAGGGGGGCCTCAGTAGTCCTGACGGATCCCATAGAGCATGTCCAGAACATCGGGCACACATGGCTGTGAGGACTTGTGGTGTGGCTATGTGGGCTGGTGTGATGGGTCCCCAGACTTGCTTTCTGTCACTTAAAATATTAGTATGTCATGGTAAAAGTGTGATGAAGTAAAGTGTTGGATATGCTATTTTGGTTCATGCAGACCTATGTAATGTTGTGTCCTGCTATTTAACCTTTTGAACTATTGTATACTGTATTGTCCAGAGGTATTTTAACTGTTTTTTATATTATAGTGTGCTGCCATATAATGTAGTGTATTGGACTATCTGTAGGAATATCCACCTCCAGTCTTGGAGAGCTGCTGTCTCTCTCTTCAGGTTGACTTAACTGATCTATACATAACAATGACTGGCCTAAGAGCCACTCACTCTCACACCTGCGCTTCCCGGTTGTTTATAAGACAAGGGTGGAAACCTGCAGGCCCTTGACAACTGGCCTTAAATACTCTTTTAAGTCTGTGTATTCTTGAAGGATTTTATTTGGCTGGGGCATAGCCGCAGTAACGCATCTTGAGCTGAGGTGGAGTGGACATTAATGTATTCATATTGCAGAGAGGCTCACTGTGTTGTGTGTGCTATTCAAACTGCAAACTTCCTTAGTCCTCATTTACTTCATCTGGTACTTTTCATTCATCATACTGTGACGGTCTCATATTTATATAAATTAGCTTCTTAGAAAGAGATACCATTTTTTATGAAGTATTGACTGCGGACATATTGGTATAGACATTACTCTCAAAGATCAACGTTGAACAGATGATAGTACATTTTCGTTTTTCATTTTTTCATGTTCCTGGAAGCCCCGATCTAAAATGAATGGTAGTTAAACAGTCTGTTGTCAGAGGGCCTGAACAATTATATTAATCGAGATATTATCTAATTTATGCTTTCTTTGAAAACTCAAGCATTGAACAATCCGCACACATCCAGGACCAAGGGAAACTATTGTGCTTGGCCCAGGAATAAGAGAGAGGAAGGGAAGCTACTGTCGAAGTATAGGAGAGTTCATCAAAGTACAAAAAAACATAAAACCCAGTCAAAGTGCTATCTAGAACCTAAAAGGATTCTTCAGCTGTCCCCATAGGACCAAAAAGGGTTGTACCTAGAACCAAAAAGGGTTCTCCTATGGGGACAGCCAAATATTCCTTTTGAAACTATTTTTTTTCGAAAAGTGTGGCACAGTAGCCAGATTAGGCTACAGCTCAGTGACAATGATATATGAGTCCTCTATAGTTCTATGGAGAGAAAATGGCTGCCGTTTATGTAGGGATCGCCTTCTCCATGAGGAAAGCTGTAAGAAAGGTCAGCAGAGAAGAGGATGAGCAGAGAAACTGAACTTAAAGAGCTCTGGAGGTTTCAGGGCGCATGGATGGGTTATGACTGAGGAGCTCCCTAATTCAATAGAATGGAGAAAATTGGCCATTTGAGAATATGGGGAGAATGTGTGACATTTTTGTTTCCTATTAATCCCAGCAAAATCAACCTTGGAAAGAGGAGGGAAAATTATAATTTCTTATTGACCTTTACATTGAGCTGTAAAGATGAGTATTTCCCCCTTTTGGTAAGAAAGATGCTAAGAATTATAAGGTAAAAAAACCTGTGTTCTCGATGTTTACTGTGCTTTTCAGATATACAGTGAGGGAAAAAAGTATTTGATCCCCTGCTGATTTTGTACGTTTGCCCACTGACAAAGAAATGATCAGTCTATAATTTTAATGGTAGGTTTATTTGAACAGTGAGACAGAATAACAACAAAAAAATCCAGAAAAACGCATGTGAAAAATGTTATAAATTGATTTGCATTTTAATGAGGGAAATAAGTATTTGACCCCCTCTCAATCAGAAAGATTTCTGGCTCTCAGGTGTCTTTTATACAGGTAACGAGCTGAGATTAGGAGCACACTCTTAAAGGGAGTGCTCCTAATCTCATTTTGTTACCTGTATAAAAGACACCTGTCCACAGAAGCAATCAATCAATCACATTCCAAACTCTCCACCATGGCCAAGACCAAAGAGCTCTCCAAGGATGTCAGGGACAAGATTGTAGACCTACACAAGGCTGGAATGGGCTACAAGACCATCGCCAAGCAGCTTGGTGAGAAGGTGACAACAGTTGGTGCGATTATTCGCAAATGGAAGAAA
>QNTS01000524.1:489601-540531 GCA_003317085.1 Hucho hucho
TCCAGACCTTAATCCCATAGAAAATCTGTGGAGGGAGCTGAAGGTTCGAGTTGCCAAACGTCAGCCTCGAAACCTTAATGACTTGGAGAAGATCTGCAAAGAGGAGTGGGACAAAATCCCTCCTGAGATGTGTGCAAACCTGGTGGCCAACTACAAGAAACGTCTGACTCTGTGATTGCCAACAAGGGTTTTGCCACCAAGTACTAAGTCATGTTTTGCAGAGGGGTCAAATACTTATTTCCCTCATTAAAAT
The DNA here is from genome assembly GCA_003317085.1 of Hucho hucho. Taxonomy (NCBI): domain Eukaryota; kingdom Metazoa; phylum Chordata; class Actinopteri; order Salmoniformes; family Salmonidae; genus Hucho; species Hucho hucho. Next base: position 489,855 of record QNTS01000524.1, read on the forward strand.
GCAAATCAATTTATAACATTTTTCACATGCGTTTTTCTGGATTTTTTTGTTGTTATTCTGTCTCTCACTGTTCAAATAAACCTACCATTAAAATTATAGACCGATCATTTCTTTGTCAGTGGGCAAACGTACAAAATCAGCAGGGGATCAAATACTTTTTTACCTCACTGTAGATTCAGTCAAAGACGTAACCTCAAACTCAATGAGGTGAGATTTAACTTTGAGAACTATTATTACATTTTATACAATGGGTAGTTTGGAATTCCCATTGTTAGAGCCTATCCTGCCTATCATATACTAGACAACATACACATGGTCACATTCATAAAAAGTTACATCTTTACATTGTTACCTAGAAACGCACTACTAGTTTTACAGATCCACTGTCTCATCTGCCCAACGATGCAACTTAAAAACTTGATCTTCACTGTAAAAAGCATCTCTACATTATCTCAGACATTTGCAACATTGTTGTAATATTTTAATAATTTAGCAGGTGCTCTTCTCCAGAACGACTTACAGTAGTAAGTGCATACATTTTCAAAAACATTTTTTATTTTAATTCGATCTCCAATATGTGTCCCATAATAATGAATGTGTTGGGAGATGGGAAGAGACAGACAGGCAGCTTTTCTCAGCCAGTCGAAATCATGAATTAGCATAATTGTATGGATATATACAAAGAAGTGTAATTAGAAAAACATGTAAAACTAATCTAAATGCAGCTAGTTTTATGTCTTTCCAGCTTCAGTATGAATTGATTGTGTTAGCTGTGTAGTTGGCTAGTTAGCAAGGGGTGAAGAGCCTCCATATCAACATTTTTGTCCAAAAGCAAAAACAATTGTTTGCCATAGCAACCTACAAAGTTCTGGAAAGATCAAACAGCGCTTGGGTAGTTTAGCTTTACATGGCAGTAAATACGAATAGAACTAACGACCAGAGAATGCCTAAAATTGCACTTGACAACCAGTGTTAGTGAATGTAGCATCACAGTTTTTTTAATGTATGGTTTGGGAAATAATCTTGCTTTTTAATGCCGGTAACCCATTGTATAAAAGCAATACTACATGTCTTAATACTTCTAATAATACAATGATATATTCCATTTGATACAATACCTTCTGGTAGCTCTTCATCCCCCTTTCTAACCCTCCCTCTACTGTTAGTCTTCTGAACAGTAGTCTGTGGTCTAGAATAAGAAGCCAGGCTTGATCCATGACGTAACAGATTCAGACAGAGAGCTGCAGGACACAAGTTATACAGTGCCTTGCAAAAGTATTCAGATCCCCTTGGATTACTTCACATTTTATTGTGTTCCAAAGTGGGATTAAAATGGATTTAATTGTAATTTTTTGTCAACAATCTACACAAAATACTCTGTAAAGTCAAAGTGGAAGAAATATCATTTTTTAAAGATAAATAAAAAAATCATAACTAAAATATAGTCATTGCGTAAGTCTTCAGCCCCTTTGTTTAGGCAAGCCTAAATTTGTTCAGGAGTAAATTTTGGCTCAACAAATCACATTTAGTTACATGGACTCATGTCTCCACGCACCTCCAGGTGTCACGCGTTTTTCCCATTAGTCCCTGGGTATTTATTCCGGTGTTCCCTGTTTGTCTGTTGCCAGTTCGTCTTGTCAAGTTGGCAAGCGTGGTTTTCCGTGCTCCTGCTTTTTCTTATCTCTCTTTTGCTAGTCCTCCCGGTTTTGACCCCTGCCTGCCTTGACTCTGAACCCGCCTGCCTGACCATACTGCCTGACCTGAGCTGACCTCGAGCCTGCCTGCCACTCTGTACCTCCTGGACTTTGACCTTGTTTATGATCTTTTGCCTGTCCATGACCATTCTCTTGCCTGCCCCTTGGATTATAATAAATATCAGAGACTCGAACCATCTGCCTCCCGTGTCTGCATCTGTGTCTCGCCCTGTGCCCTTATAACATCTGTAAGGTCCCTCAGTCAGCTATTGAATTTCAAGCACAGATTCAATTAGAAAGACAGGGGAGCTTTTCAAAGCCTCATAAAGAAGGGCAGTGATTACTATATGGGTAACAATAACAAATCAGACATTGATTATGTCTTTAAGAATGGTCAAGTTAATAATTATGTGAATTATGTATTAAAGACACATCAAAGATACAGTCATCCTTCTGAACTGAGCTGCAGGACAAGAATGAAACTGCTCAGGGATGTTATCATGAGGCCATTGGTGATTTTAAAACAGCCACAGAGTTCAATGGCTGTGATGGGAGAAAACTGAGGATGGATCAACAACACTGAGGATGGATCAACAACAATAATGTGAAAAGAAGAATACAAATACAGAGAATAAAAAATATTTTCCAAAACATGCATCCTGTATGCAACAAGGCACTAAAGTAATACAGCAAAAAAAACACATCAAAGGAATACACATTTTGGCCTAAATGCAAGGCCTTATGTTTGGGGCAAATCCAACAAAACACATCACTGAGTAACTGCCTCCTTCTTTTCACCATAGTGGTGGCTGCATCGTTGTACGGGTATGCGTGACATCGGAAAATACTGGGGTGTTTTTCAGCACAAAAGAAACGGGATGGAGCTAAGCACAGGCAAAAACCATACAGGAAAACCTGCTTCAGTCTGCTTTACACCAGACACAAACTCAAATTTCAGCAGGACAATAGGAAAAGAGGAAACCTAGTCAATTGCACAACTGAATGCATTCAACCGAAATGTGTCTTCCACATTTAACCCAACCCCTCTGAATCAGAGAGGTGCAGGGTGCTGCCTTAATCGACGTCATCGGCGGCAGAGGAGATGGCTGCCGTTTTACGGACTCCTAACCAATTGTGCTATTTTGTGTGTTTTTTCTTATTGCTCGTAACTTATGTTGTACATAATGTTTCTGCCACTGTCTCTTACGAAAATAGCTTCTGGATATCAGAACAGCAATTACTCACCTTGAACTGGACAAAGACCTTTTCTTTAACTAGTTGGACGCAAAGGATACAGGACCAGGCCAAATCCCAGTTATTCGCATGAAAAAGCGACGCCGATACAGGGGACGCCGGTCTGGGTGCCTCGTGAGAATTCGTTGGTGAGTGGGTAACCCGCCTCTACCATCCGTCCTATTGGCCAACCGGCAATCATTGGAGAATAATCTGGATGAGCTCCTTTCAAGACTATCCTACCAACTGGATAGTCTTGACAGTCTTAAAAACTGTTTCACCAAGTCGTGGCTGAACGAAGACATAGACAATATACAGTCGAATGGGTTTTCTGTGCATCGGCAAGACAGAACAGCTACCTCCGGTAAGACAAGGGGTGGTGGTGTGTGTCTATTTATCAATGACAGCTGGTGCTCAAAATCTAATATTTAGGAAGTCTCTAGGTTTTTCTCACCTGAGGTAGAGTATCTCATGATAAGTTGTAGACCATACTATTTGCCAAGAGAGTCTTCATCTATATTTTTTGTAGCTGTCTATTTAACACCACAAACTGATGCTGGCACTAAGACCGCACTCAACAAGCTGTATAAGGCCATAAGCAAACAGGGAAACTTAAATCCGTTTTAGCTCATTTCTACCAGCATGTCGCATGTGCAACCAGAAGGAAAGAAACTCTAGACCACCTTTACTCCACACACAGAGACGCGGACAAAGCTCTCCCTCTATTTGGCAAATCTGACCATGATTTTATCCTCCTGATTCCTGCTTGCAAGCAAAAACTAAAGCAGAAGTACCAGTGACTCGCTCAATACGGAAGTGGTCAGATGACTCAGATGCTAAGCTACAGGACTGTTTTGCTAGCACAGACTGGAATATGCTCCAGGATTCATCCGATGGCATGTGGTGGAATAATCAGAATTAGTTGAGTAACATAGATAATTAAGAAGTCTTATCTGCATAATATGCTTATGTGATATACTTGTTATTAGAATGTATCCCTTCGGACTCTGGTGTTGGCAGTTGCACTTCTTTCCTCAGCTGGGGCTCAGTCACCTGGGGCCCAGAGAGAGGAGAGGTCAGGCTTGTCTTTCTGTACAGGGACCACGATACGTCTTATAGTCTTTCCCTTCTCCTGTCCTCCCTTGTAACAGAAGTATACACTTACACAGAAATGGATAAGAATTTGGTACACTTCCCTACCGCACTAATTACCCCTTGGTTAATGAACAGAGGTGTTACAGACACGCGGTCAGTGAGGGAGGAAAATGAAACCCCCATGTGTGTGGTAGTGTCTGGAATAAAGCCTCTCTAGAGGCTCACTCCCCTCAGTGAGTTTTACTTGAGATGGGAGTATCTGGAGTTGACAATTGATTTATGCCATTGGATGAGTTGGTGTTTCTGTGCTATGAAGTACCAGGAACGAGATCTGAACCTCGTCTTAGGGGCCAAACTGAACATAATTTATAGCAAATGCTATCTGGCTGGGGGATTCTCCTTTCTCATTTAAAAACTCTTACCTTGTGACCTGTTCCAAACATCTGGTTTGTTATGTAGACTAGGGGGTGGATCTTTGCTATAAAAGATCTCAGTAGCCTTTGTGTCGCCGCTCTCAACGGACCATTAGAGAAAGTGGTGAATTCGTTGAGAAGCCATTGCTATTGCGAAGCTCTTACTATTAAATATGTATTTTAAGTATAACTCTGACTTGTGTGATAAGTTTGTCTCTCCTCATTTGATAGTAAAGAAATGAACCACCACAGGCATTGAAAAGTATACCACATCAGTCACCGGCTTCATCAATAAGTGCATCGATGACGTCATCCCCACAGTGACCGTACATACATACCCCAACCAGAAGCCATGGATTACAGACAACATCCGCACTGAGCTAAAGAGTAGAGCTGCCGCTTTCAAGGAGCAGAATTCTAACCCGGACACTTATAAGAAATCCTGCCTGCCCTCCGACGAACCATCAAACAGGCAAAGCATCAATACAGGACTAAGATTGAATCCTACTACACCGTCTCTGATGCTCATCGGATATGGCAGGGCCCTGCAAACTATTACGGACAACAATGGGAAGCCCAGTCGCAGGCTGTGCAGTGACACGAGCCTACCAGACACACTAAATGACTTCTATGCACGCTTCAATGTAAGCAACACTGAGGCATGCATGAGAGCACCAGCTGTTCCAAACGAATGTGTGATAACGCTCTCCATAGCCAATGTGAGTAGGACCTTTAAACAGGTCAACATTTACAAGGCCGCAGGGCCAGACAAATTACTAAGACGTGTACTCAGAGCATGCGCTGACCAACTGGCAAGTGCCTTCACTGACATTTTCGACTGTAAAACCTACATGTCTCAAGCAGACCACCATAGTCCCTGTGCCCAAGAACACCAAGGTAACCTGCCTAAATGACTACCGACCCGTAGCACTCACATCTGTAGTGCTTTGAAAGGCTAGTGATGGCTCACATCAACACCATCATCCCAGAAACCTTAGACCCACTCCAATTCATATACCGCCCCAACAGATCCACAGATGACTCAATCTCTATTGGACTCCACACTTCCCTTTCCCACCTGGACAAAAGGAACACCTATGTGAGAAAGCTGTTCATTGACTACAGCTCAGTGTTCAACACCACCGTGTCCTCAAAGCTCATTACTAAGCTAAGGACCCTGGGACTAAACACCTCCCTCTGCAACTGGATCCTTTACTTCCTGGTAAGGGTAGGCAACAACACATCTGCCACGCTGATCCTCAACACGGGGGCCCCTCAAGGTGCGTGCTTAGTCCCCTCCTGTACTCCCATGACTGCGTGGCCAAGCACAACTCCAACACCATCATTAAGTTTGCCACTGACAGCAATGAGACAGCCTATAGGGGAGGTCAGAGACCTGGCAGTGTGGTGCCAGGACAACAACCTCTCCCTCAACGTGATCAAGACCGAGCACGTCCCCATTTTCATTGACGGGGCTGTAGTGGAGCAGGTTGAGAGCTTCAAGTTCCTTGGTGTCCACATCCCCAACAAACTATCATGGTCCAAACACACCAAGACATTTGTGAAGAGGGCACGACAACACCTATTTCCCCTCAGGAGACTGAAAAGATTTGGCATGGGTCCTCAGATACTAAAATGTTTTAACAGCTGCACCATCGAGAGCATCCTGACTGGTTGTTTCACCACCTGGTATGGCAACTGCTCGGCACTCGACCGCAAGGCGCAACAGGAGGTAGTGCGTAGGGCCCAGTACATCACTGGGGCCAAGCTTCCTGCCATCCTGGACCTCTATACCAGGCGGTGTCAGAGGAAGGCTCTAAAAATTACCAAAGACTCCAGCTACCCTAGTCATAGACTGCTCTCTCTGCTACCACACGGAGCGCAAAGTCTACTTCCAAAAGGCTTCTTAACAGCTTCTACCCCCAAGCCATAAGACTGAACAGCTCATCAAAAGGCTACCCGGACTATTTGCATTGGACTAGCATAGTCAGTGTAGCCAGCTCAGCTATCCCCATTGAGACAGTGTCTGTGCCTCGATCTAGGTTGAGGAAAACAAAACATGGCGGTGTTCACCTTAGGAATCTCACTGGAATAAAGACCTCCTCCATTCCTGTCATTATGGAAAGAGATTGTGATAGCTCACATCTCAAAATAGGGTTACTTAATACTAGATCCCTCACTTCCAAGGCTGTCACAGTCAATTAACTAATTACTGATCATAAACTTGATGTTAAATAAAGGTTAAATAAAAAACATTATGTGATTGGCCTTACTGAAACATGGCTCAAGCCTGATGAATTTACTGTGTTAAATGAGGCCTCTCCTCATGGTTACACTAGGGACCACATGCCCTGCGCATCCTGCAAAGGCGGAGGTGTGCTACCATTTATGACAGCAAATTTCAATTTACCACCCCCCCCCCAAAGAAAATACTATTTTGATCTTCTAGTCATGAAATCTATGCAGCCTACTCATTCACTTTTTATAGCTACTGTTTACAGGCCTCCTGGGCCATATAATTTCCTGAATTCCTATCGGACCTTGTAGTCATGGCAGATAATATAAAACATTTTGTTGACTTTAATATTCACATGGAAAAGTCCACAGACCCACTCCAAAAGGCTTTTGGAGCCATCATCGACTCAATGGGTTTTGTCCAACATGTCTCCGGACCTACTCATTGCCACAGTCATACCCTGGATCTAGTTTTGTCCCGTAGAATAAATATTGTGTATCTAAATGTTTTTCCTCATAATCCTGGACTATCGGACCACCATTTAATTACGTTTGCAATCGCAACAAATAATCTACTCAGACCCCAACAAAGGATCATCAAAAGCTGTGCTATAAATTCTCAGACAACCCAAAGATTCCTAGATGCCCTTCCAGACTCCCTCCACCTACCCAAGGACGTCTGAGTACAAAAAAACAGTTAACCACCTAACTTAGGATCTTAATTTAACCTTGCGTAATACCCTAGATGCAGTCACACCCCTAAAAACAAAAATGTTTGTCTCAAGAAATTCTATTCCTTTGTATACAGAAAATACCCGGCCCTGAAGCAAGCTTCAAGAAAATTGGAACGGAAATGGAGCTCCACCAAACTGGAAGTCTTCCGACTAGCTTGGAAAGACAGTACCGTGCAATATCGAAGAGCCCTCACTGCTGCTCGATCATCCTATTTTTCCAACCTAATTGAGGAGAATAAGAACAATCCCAAATTTATTTTTGATACTGTCGCAAAGCTAACTAAAAAGCAGCATTCAACAAGAGAGGATTGCTTTCACTTCAGCAGTGATACATTAATGAACTTCTTTGATGAAAAGATCATGATCATTAGAAAGCAAATTACGGACTCCACTTTGAATCTGCGCATTTCTCCAAAGCTCAGTTGTTCTGAGTCTGCACAGAACTGTCACGACCTAGGATCAATGGAGACACTCAAGTTTTTTTATCCTGTATCTCTTGACACATTCATGAAAATAGTCAAGGACTCTAAACCGTCAAGCTGCATTCTGAACCCTTTCCAACTAAACTACTGAAAGAGCTACTTCCTGTGCTTGGCCCTCCTATGTTGAACATAATACATGGCTCCCTATTCACCGGATGTGGACCAAACTCGCTAAAAGTAGCAGTAATAAAGCCTCTCTTGAAAAGGCCAAAACTTGTCCAGGAAAATGTAAAAAACGGCCTATATCAAATCTCCCATTCCTCTCAAAAATTGTAGAACAATCTGTTGCGCAGCAACTCACTGCCTTCCAGAAGACAAATAATGTATGTGAAATGCTTCAGTCTGGTTTTAGACCCCATCATAGTGCTGAGACTGCACTCGTGAAGGTGGTAAATTACCTTTTAATGGCGCCAGAACAAGACTCTGTATCTGTCCTCGTGCTCCTAGACCTTAGTGCTGCTTTTGGCACCATCGATCACCACATTCTTTTGGAGAGATTAGAAACCCTAGCTGGTCTACACGGACAACTTCTTGCCTGGTTTAGATCTTATCTGTTGGAAAGATGTCATTTTGTCTCTGTGGAAGGTTTGTCCTCTGACAAATCAATTGTAAGTTTCGGCATTGCTCAAGGTTCCGTTTTTTGTTTTCACTATATATACTACCTCTTGGTGATGTCATTCGGAAACACAATGTCAACTTTCACTGCTATGCGGAGGACACACAGCTGTACATTTAAATTAAACATGGTGAAGCCCCAAAATTGCCTACCCTGGAAGCCTGTGTTTCAGACATAAGAAGTGGATGGCGGGAAATGTTTTCTTTTAAACTCAGATAAAGCAGAGATGCTAGTTCTAGGTCGCAAGAAACAAAGATATCTACTGTTGGATCTGACAATTTATGTTGATGGTTGTACAGTCGTCTCAAATAAAACTGTGAAGGACCTCGGCGTTACTCTGGACCCTGATCTCAGCTTTTTCCCATCTCATTAACATTACAAAAATCTGAAACTTTCTGTCCAAAAATGATGCAGAAAAACTAATCCATGCTTTTGTTACTTCTAGATTAGTCCACTATAATGCTCTACTTTCCGGCAACCCAGATAAAGCACTAAATAAACTTTAGTTAGTGCTAAACACAGCTGCTAGAATATTGACTATAACCCAAAAATGTGATCGTATTACTCCAGTGCTAGCCTCTCTACACTGGCTTCCTGTTAAGGCTAGCGCTGATTTCAAGGTTTTACTGCTAACCTACAAAGCATTACATGGGCTTGCTCCTACCTATGTCTCCGATTTGGTTCTGCCTTTCATACCTACACGTACGCTACAGTCACAAGACACAGGCGTCCTTATTGTCCCTAGAATTTCTAAGCAAACAGCTGGAGGCAGGGATTTCTCCAATAGAGCTCAATTTTTATGGAATGGTCTGCCTATCCATGTGAAAGACGTAGACTTGGTCTCAACCTTTAAGTCTTTATTGAAGACTCATCTCTTCAGTAGGTCCTATGATTGAGAGAAGTCTGGCCCAGGGGTGTGAATGTGAACAGAAAGGCACTGGAATAATGATCTGTTCTTGCGGTCTCTGCCTGGCAAGTTCTCCTCTCTCCACCGGGATTCTCTGCCTCTAACCCTATTATGGGGGCTGAGTCACTGGCTTACTGGTGCTCTTCCATGCCGTCCCTAGGATTGATGCGTCACTTGAGTGGGTTGAGTCACTGACGTGATCTTCCTGTCTGGGTTGGCGCCCACTTCGGGTTTGTGCCGTGGAGGAGATCTTCGTGGGCTATACTCAGCCTTATCTCAAGGTAGTAAGTTGGTGGTTGAATATATCCCTCTAGTGGTGTGGGGGCTGTGCTTTGGCAAAGTGGGTGGGGTTATATCCTGCCTGGTTGGCCCTGTCCAGGGGTATCGTCAGACGGGCAACAGTGTCTCCGACCCCTCTTGTCTCAGCCTCCAGTATTTATGCTGCAATAGTTTGTGTCAGGGGGCTAGGGTCAGTCTGTTATATCTGGAGTATTTCTCCTGTCTTATCCGGTGTCCTGTGTGAAATTAAGTATGCTCCCTAATTCTCTCTCACTCTCCCTCCCCTCCCAGAGGAGGGGACTACCTTGCCTGATGACTCCTTGCTGTCCCCAGTCCACCTGGTCATGCTTCTGCTACAGTTTCAACTGTTATGCCTGCCTGACCTGTTCACCGGACGTGCTACCTTGTCCCGGCCTGCTGTTTTCTACTCTCTTTCTCTACCGCACCTGATAGCGCACTCTCTAACTCTGAATGCTCGGCTATGAAAAGCCAACTGACGTTTACACCTGAGGTGCTTACCTGTTGCACACTCTACAACCACTGTGACTATTATTATTTGACCCTGCTGGTCATCTATGAATGTTTGAACATCTTGGCCATGTACAGTTATAATCTCCACCCGGCACAGCCAGAAGAGGACTGGTCACCCCTCAGAGCCTGGTTCCTCTCTAGGTTTCTTCCTAGGTTCTGGCCTTTCTAGGAAGTTTTTTCTAGACACCGTGCTTCTACATTTGCATTGCTTACTGTTTTGGATTTTAGGCTGAGTTTCTGTATAGCACTTTGTGACATCGGCTGATGTAAAAATGGCTTGATAACTACATTTGATTAATATATATAATTTTTCTTCCATTTTCACATTAGAGTATTTTGTGTAAATCGTTGACAAAAATGACAATTAAATGCATTTTAATCCCACTTCATAGCATGTGAAGAAATCCAAGTGGTCTGAAATTTTTGCAAGGCAGTGTATTTAGAGTTCCTAAAATGTACAAAGAAAGGACCCCTGCTTACCTGGAGCAGAGCTGGCCAGAGACAAGGCTGGAACAAAGGTGATGCCGTTGCCTAAAGACTTAATGAGGAAAAAAGACAAGAACATTTATTATAAAACCATAATCATACAGAATATGCAAACCACAAAAAAACAACAGGCCTTAAACATTACCTATGTTTTATCTTTGTTCTCTCAAGTGTTGTCAGTGTTTTCTCTCTTGATACAGTAGTGGCATTCTTGCTCTGAGTGAAGTAAAGTTATAGGAGAGCTGTTGATGGTTGCTCTTCAAACATAATTTCACACCAAGAATCTCTAACCTACAGGTAACTGACAAAATAAAGGAAACACTTACATAAAGTGTTTTAATAGGGCATTAGGCCACCACGAACCACCAGAACAGCTTCAATGCACCTGGAACTCTATTGGAGGGATGCGACACCAATTTGGTGTTTTGTTGATGGTGGTGGAAAAAGCTATCTCAGGCGCCACTCCAGAATCTCCCATAAGTGTTCAATTGGGTTGAGCTCTGGTGAATGAGACACACAGTTTAAACCCCCTATGCTCCTTTGAGACCCCTCTTTCAGTCACTGAGATCTATTCTTGCCAAGGTAGCCAAAATAATTGGCAACTGGGCATAACCCTAAGCATGATGGGATGTTAATCGCTTAATTAACTCAGGAATCACACGTGTGGAAGCACCTGCTTTCAATATACATTGTATCCCTCATTTACTCAAGTGTTTCCTTTATTTAAAATCAAATCAAATAAAATGGTATTTGTCACACACACATGGTTAGCAGATCTTAATGCGAGTGTAGCGAAATGTTTGTACTTCTAGTTCCGACAGTGCAGTAATATCTAACATATAATCTAACAATTCCCCAACAACTACCTAATACACACAAATCTAAAAGGGTGAATGAGAATATGTACATGTAAGTATATGGATGAGCGATGGCCGAGTGGCATAGGCAAGGTGCAATAGATGGTATAAAATACAGTATATACATATAATGTAAGATATGTAAACATTATTAAAGTGGCATTCTTTAGAATGCATTGTATAAACTGACTAGTGATCCATTTATTAAAGTGGCCAGTGATTGGGTCTCAACGTAAGCAGCAGCCTTTCTGAGTTAGTGATTGCTGTTTAGCAGTCTGATGGCCTTGAGATAGAAACTGTTTTTCAGTCTCTCGGTCCAAGCTTTGATGCACCTGTACTGACCTCGCCTTCTGGATGGTAGCAGTGTGAACAGGCAGTGGCTCGGGTGGTTGATGTCATTGATGATCTTTTGGCCTTCCTGTGACATCGGGTGCTGTAGGTGTCATGGAGAGCAGGTAGTTTGCCCCTGGTGATGCGTTGTGCAGACCGCACCACCCTATGGAGAGCCTTGCGGTTGAGTTGCAGTTGCGGTGCAGTTGCCATACCAGGCGGTGATACAACCGACAGGGTGCTCTCGATTGTGCATCTGTAAAAGTTTGTCAGGGTTTTGGGTGACAAACCACATTTCTTGAGCCACACTGTCTGTGTGAGTGGACCATTTCAGTTTGTCTGTGATCTGTACGCCGAGGAACAAAACTTTCCACCTTCTCCACTGTTGTCCCGTCGATGTGGATAGGGCTGTGCTCCCTCTGCTGTTTCCTGAAGTCCACAATTATCTCCTTTGTTTTGTTGATGTTGAGTGAGAGGTTGTTTTCCTGACACCACACTCTGAGTGCCCTCACCTCCTCCCTGTAGGCTGTCTCGTCGTTGTTGGTAATCAAGCCCACTACTGTTGTTTCGTCTGCAAACTTGATGATTGAGTTGGAGGCGTGCATGGCCATGCAGTCGTGGGTGAACAGGGAGTACAGAAGGGGGCTGAGCACGCACCCTTGTGGGGCCCCAGTGTTGAGGATCAGCGAAGTGGAGATGTTGTTTCCTACATTCACCACCTGGGGGCGGCCCGTCAGAAAGTCCAGGACCCAATTGCACAAGGCGGGGTTTAGCAGTTACCTGTATATTCCCAACACTTACTTCAAAAAGCTTCAGAAGATTGATCACCCAGTTATCAGACAGAAACCATTAGCTACAGTAGCATCTCCCATTTTAGAAGCCATCTCTTTTACACAACCTGACTTCTGCACCACTGTAGTCAGGACTGCAACCTTTTGACAAGCTGAGAATAGACTGTCTGACATTTACTGCAGAAATTGTCTCTCACAGTGTTTCTTGTGTGTGTGTGTGTGTGTGTGGGTGTATGTGTGTGTGTGTGTGTGTTTGTGTGGCTTCACTTCTGCATGCATGTCTGCATACTGCACATCATCATCTGCACATCTATCACTCCAGTGTTAATTTGCTAAATTGTAATTACTTCGCTACTATGGCCTATTTATTGCCTTACCTCTTTATGCCATTTGCACACACTGTATACAGATTTCTATTGTGTTATTTTGTTATTGACTGTACTTTTGTTTATCCCACGTGTAACTCTGTGTTGTTGTTTTTTTGTCGCACTGCTTTACTTTATCTTGGTTGGAAATGAGAACTTGTTCTCAACTGGCCTACCTGGTTAAATAAAGGGGAAATAAAAAAAATAAAAAAATACTGTAGGGGTTCAAGAAAGAGAGAGAGAGAGAAAGAGAGCCGAAACCCCCCCTGTGGACAAAAGCACATTTACAGAGAGATCCTGCTGTGATGTGATTCAGTTAAAAGTAATCCTCTCCCCAGGAGCACCAAGGTAACAAGATGTCTCACACAAATTACAGCATCATAAAGGAAGAACCTCGTCAGGCATCCTAAGTTGGTGTGTGTGTGCTCAAAAATGACCTCTGCCAGGAAATGCTGATGTTTTGGCTTGGAACAAGAGGGGGAGAACCATGGGTGGGCCACTGGTGGAGTGTGTGCGTGCATGCGTGTGTGACGTGGTAGTGTGACGGCTCTATCTACTGGCAATTTCACATATCCGTATTTATAAACCCAGAGAGCAAGAAGCTCCATTTACTGCTGTTTCATTGTGGAGAAGAGAAAAATGACTCTCTCCAGAGTGAGTCATCATCTCATAAGCTCTCTCCAGAGTGAGTCATCATCTCATAAGCTCTTTCCAGAGTGAGTCATCATCTCATAAGCTCTTTCCAGAGTGAGTCATCATCTCATAGACTCTTTCCAGAGTGAGTCATCATCTCATAGACTTTCTCCTAAGTGAGTCATCATCTCATAGATTCTTTCCAGAGTGAGTCATCACTTATAGACTTTCTCCAGTGTGTCATCATCTCATAGATTCTCTCCAGAGTAAGTCATCATCTCATAGACTTTCTCCAGTGAGTCATCAACTCATCGATTTTCTCCAGAATGAGTCATCATCTCATAGACTTTCTCCAGTGAGTCATCATCTCATAAACTTTCTCCAGAGAATGGCTCTCTTCCTCCTGTTCGAAGACAAGGATATAAAGAAAAGAAAAAACAACAGTCATTTTCACAAGAGACTAGAATTGTTTACAGAGTACACATACACTGAGTCAAATGTTCCCTCTAAACTGCGAGCCTGCACGGGCGTATAGTAGCCCCAAGACTGCCTCATAGCTCCCTGGGACTGCTGCAGAAATATTAGCCTACAGAGAGAAGGACAAGATTGAACTTCACTCAACTTTTTAGAGCAGTGGTCACCATTCCTAGTCGATCTATTTCTGTAAAAAATCCAACAATAAAGCCTTGTGTTCCTATTTTTTTATTTGTCTTGGGCTGTTGGTGTAGGCTCACCCGATTCAACTGCCTGGGTAGGCAACTGTTGCCCTTTTTAACCATTTCATGTATCTGAAGGTACAAACTGTACCTTCCCGGGGGGCCCGGAGAGCAAATCAAGTGCACTATAGGCCTACCGCTGGCCATTTAGATAGCTCAGATTACTATGTCTGCAGTAACGTAGCAGTCATAAAAGAAAGCTACAACAAAACTGATATGAGATTTCAAAACATTTAAAACCATGACTAGAGAGAGACTTTCAACAAATACAGCAAAGAGCTGTTATTTTTATGACTGAGTTCATGTTTAAGTTCTTACTCAGCACTGTCAACACTTTGTATTCAACACTTTTATAAGTCATAAAATGCGCATTCTTCCTATTTCCATTCAGCGCTACAACAAACACTGCAGCAGTAATGAATGAGTAAGAAAGTCTATCTATAGGCTTGTGTTGTTGTTATTATTAGCAGCTTGGATCTTTTTTCATATCGAAGAATATTTCTCTGTTCTCTTTCTCTGTTCATAGGAGTAACAACATGAATTTGTGCATGAGGCAGAAAATGCGGTGCGACTAGAGTTTTGCCATCAGCTGGTCAGTGTCAGTGGAGGAAAGGGAGAGCGGAAGGAAGTTGAGAGGCGGAACCTCAGTCTGCTGCTCTTTCCTCCGCTGAGACTGACCATCAGTCAAATAAAAATAAAAAGCGAATTATTTAAATGTATCCTCACTCAGCTGTGCCTCACAAGTAATACAACAACAGCTCTATTACCGATGTAATCATATAGCCAACCTCAAAAAAATATATATAATTTAAAAAAATGGCTTAAACATCACTGCATTGGCAGGGCAATTCAAGCAAAGCCATATGCGGTGATATGTATTGGGCCTGTAGCTTACTGCACAAACCTCATTGCTACAGTACTGTTTTTAATTGGTTAATGTTGCATAGGCTTACGGTTTCTAAGTCATGTAAAAAAAAAATCTGAGCGGTAGACCTAGGCTTGCATTTTGACTCAGAAAGTGGTCTTGACTCAGAAAAGGTTGGTGACCACTGTTCTATAGTTTTCTCTGTTAGCGCAATCAACGTTTCCATTTACTGTGACAATTGTGATCTAATCAACGCAATATTATCCACTTTCAATACAACATACTGAAACAAAACGAACTATGAAAGAGATTTTGTTGTAGAAAGAACACATCAGAGTAGGATTCGATTGCATTGCCACCCAAGACTCAGCAAATACTCTACACAGACCGGTGAGGCATAAACAATCAGAGCTGCAGTAGGCTTATATGCAAATGGCCATCGCCATATATGGATCTGTGCCATTTCCTTTGAACTGGACTGTGTTTACAGCATGAGCAGTCGTGAGTAGATGCGCTTGTTTTGAGATCAAAGCGAGAGCTGCATGTAGCCATGTGTGTACATTTTGTTCATATCCTTTGCTAGTTAGTAAGTTATTAGCCCAGTCATAGATCATTTGTAGTCAGCATTAGGGGAGTGATTGCTTCCTACAAGAGCACAAAACTTTGAAAAGCGAGTCAGGTAAAGAGCTGTTTTTGTCTTAAAGTGGCAGTGTTGTATTTTGAGACAGGCTTGAATAAGCTAATTAACCAATATGCAGAGGTAGAATAATTTGTCTGATTCTCTGAAATAATGGTATTGGAATAATGATGCATGTAATACTGTAAAGTGGTTTCTTGCATCAAACAAAAACAACACAACAACATCTTCAGTCACCTCCTTGTCTGAAAGACGTGGATAAACAGGTTAATGTCAAGCCCTGCATGTTTTTTCAAAAGTCTCATGGAATCTAGGCCTACATTGAACACTACACATTGGCTGCTACTGCAGGCTGAATGATAGAAGAGCTACTTCCATTTTAAAATGTTATGGGATATATTTTCAACATTGTTTTTGATGGTAGGCCACTCTGGTAGGCCTACATTATGATAAAATAGCTACAGTAGCCTTACTTGGCCACTGTTAAAAGTGTAACTTAAAGTGGGTACAGCCAGTGTTCACAGTAAACGCGTGCTGGAAGTTGCACAGAATTTTACCCACTTTCAAGTTTGCGCTCAGCAGACCTGAAATTTAGTCAGTGCCAAAACATTTTTGAGGGAACATTGACTGAGTGTAAAAAATCTGAAGAACACCTGCTCTTTCCATGATATAGACTGACCAGGTGAATACAGGTGACAGCTATGATCTATTATTGAATCCACTTCAATAAGTGTAGATGGAGGGGAGGAGACAGGTTAAAGAAGGATTTTTAAGCCTTAAGACCTGGATTGTGTATGTGTGCCATTCAGAGGAATGGGCAAGACAAAACTAAAAAACAGTGCCTTTGAACAGGGTATGGTAGTATGTGCGAGGCGCACCGGTTTGAGTGTGCAAGAACTGCAACGCTGCTGAGTTTTTTACGCTCAACAGTTTCCTGTGTGTATCACAAATGGTTCACCACCCAAAGGCTCCCAAGTGGCGCAGCGGTCTAAGGCACTGCATCTCAGTGCTAGAGGCATCACTACAGACAGTATCACAACCGGCCGTGATTGGTCCGGGTTTGGCCAGTGTAGGCCGTCATTGTAAATAAGAATTTGTTCTTAACTGACTTGCCTGGTTAAATAAATTAAATAGAAATCCAGCCAACTTGACACAACTATGCGACGCATTGGAGTCAACATGCATCCCTGTGGAACACTTTTGACACCTTGTAGAGATCCCCCGACTAATTAAGGGTGTTCTGACGGTAAAAGGGGGTGCAACTCAATATTAGGAAGGTGTTCTTAATGTTTTATCTCAAGAAAACACTTGCTATTGTGTAACAGGCACATTCCTATACTTTGCTGTACAATTAACATTGCATTAAAGAATTGAAACATCCACTTAGACTGGATTCTTAATAGAAATAGTTAAAAATTTACTGGGGTGGGGGCTGGTTATCTAACTTTTTATTTTGCTTTGGGGAGGGTTGTGTGTTTTTTTAAATGGGCACACGGGAGGGTAGTGCATTTGTCCCTGGTCTACATTCGCTGTTTTGCTGGTTTTACTATATTATTTCTTCCATCCTATGCATAATACCTCATAACCTTGCATGCGCCTCCCCAGAGAGGAAGCGGTGAAGCGAAGGATAACTGGGCCCAAAATCTGTCTACTCAGGTGGCATTTTTATTAATTTTTTTCGCTCACCAAGCGTGGAGTTTTTGTATGGAGGCCAATGAGTGTCGAACTTGGTTAACAAGAAATGTAATGGCTTATTTGCTACGTGTGGTTTATTTGATCGAATAGAAGTTTCATAATGCTTAGGTTGTATGAGTGTATTAATGCACAGTGCCTTCAGAAGAATTTATACCCCTTGACTTATTCCACATTTTGTTGTGTTAGACTGAATTTAAAATGAATGACATTTATTTTTTTCTCACCGATCTACACACAATACCCCATAATGACAAAGTGAAAACATGTTTTTTTGAAATATTTGCTAATTTCTTGAAAATGATATACAGAAATATCTCATATACATTTGGATTCACACCCCTGAGTCAATACATATTAGAATCACCTTTGGCAGCATTTACAGCTGTGAGTCTTTCTGGGTAAGTCTCTAAGCGCTTTGCACATCTGTATTGTACAATATTTGTACATTCTTCTTTAAAAAATTCTTCAAGCTCTGTCAAATTGGTTATCGATCATTGCTAGGACAGCGATTTCCAAGTCTTGCAACAGATTTTCAAGCCATTTTAAGTAAACTGTAGCTAGGCCACTCAGGAACATTCAATGTCATCTTGGTAAGCAACTCCAGTGCATGTTTGGCCTTGAGTTTTAGGTTATTGTCCTGCTGGTCTTGAGTTTTAGGTTTTTGTCTCCCAGTGTCTGTTGGAAAGCAGACTGAACTGTCAGGTATCAAGGTAAGACCCAAGTGCAGACTGTGTGAAGTAAAAAAATTTATTGTAACAACAGGGGCAGGCAAACGACAGGTCAAGGCAGGCAAGGGTCGATAATCCAGAGTAGGAGTAAAGGTACAGGACGGCAGGCAAGCTCAGGGTCAGACAGAGTGGTCAGGTACAGGATCAGGACAGGCAAGGGTCAAAAACCAGGAGGACGCGAAAACTTAAGACTGGGAAAAGACAGGCGCTGACAGGACAACCGCTGGTAAGCTTGACAAACAAGACGAACTGGCAATGACAGACAGAAAACACCGGTATAAATACCCAGAGGATAAGTGGGGAAGATGGGCGACACCTGGAGGGGGTGGAGACAAGCACAAGGACAGGTGAAACAGATCAGGGCTTGACACTGAACTAGGTTTTCCTCTAGGATTTTGCATGTGCTTAGCTCTAAACTTCCTAGTCCTTGTCAATGATAAGCATACCCATACCATTATGCAGCCACCACCATGGCTGAAAATATGGGTGGTACTCAGTGGTGTGTTGTGTTGGATTTGCCCCAAACAAAACACTTTGTATTCAGGACATAAAGTTCATTTCTCTGTCACATTTGCCACATTGCAATTTAAGTTTAGTGCTTTATTGCTAACAGGATGCATGTTTTGGAAAACATTTATTCTGTACAGGATTCCTTCTGGCTCCTTCTTTGGTATTGTGGAGTAACTACAATATTGCTGATCCATCCTGTTTTCTCCTATCACTCTGTAACTGTTTTAAGGTCACCTCTGGCCTTGAGCGGTTTCCTTCTTATCCAGAAACTAAGTTAGCAAGGATGCCTGTATCTTTGTAGTTACTGGGTGTATTGATACACCATCCAAAGTGTAATTAATGTCTTCACCATGTTCCAAGGGATATTCAATATCTGCTTTTTTTTTAACCCATCGACCATAGGTGCCCTTCTTTGTGAGGCATTGGAAAACCTCCCTGGTCTTTGTGGTTGAATCTGTGTTTGAAATTCACTGCTCGACAGGGACCTTACATATAATTGTACGTGTGGGTACAGAGATGAGGTAGTAATTTAAAAATCATGTTAGTTAATTATTGCACACAGAGTTAGTCCATGCAACTTATGTGACTTGTTAAGCAAACCTACTCCTGAACTTATTTAGGCTTGCCATAACAAAGGGGTTGAATACATTTCAGCGTTAAAAAAAATATGAATTTGTAAAAATGTCTAAAACCATAATTCCATGACATTGTGGGTATTGTGTGTAGGCCAGTGACATAAAATCTACATTTTATTCATTTTAAATTCAGGCTGTAACACAACATTTGGAAAAAGTCAAGGGGTGTGAATAATTTCTGAAGGCACTGTAAGTAGGACAAGTGACATCCAAGCAACTTTGAGAAAAAACACATCGGAGTTGTGCCTGTTTTTCACATGCGTATAGCCCTCTCAATTGCTAGAATGGTCGCACCTGATCTTGCCTCCCACGACTGCCTAACATTTTCATTGTTATAGCGGCCACTAGAGTATCTGGACAAATTAATCATCTGTTGCCTCCCCTATCAAGGTGTTTTGGTACTTCCCTTATGCAGTACGCTTTTTCACGCACTAACTTGTACTATACCACCACAATTCCTTCCAACCATGACAATGAACCCGTCCTCCTATCAGTCCTCCTACTAGCCTCCTCTGCTGCCCACCCACCCATTCTTGACAGAAAGGGTCAGATTGATGCCCTTTATCATGCATGAATAGGCGAACAGGAGGAAACGCTCTGCCCAATCACTCATCCCAGCAGAGTTTACCCATAGAGATGTATACACTGCTGTCATATAGCACTGGAGAGGGCAAGACAGACACACAGAGGGACAGATAATGGAGGGAGAGAGTGAATGGGAAAGTGAAAAAAAGAGTGATGTGTGAGAGGAGAAGAGGAGAGAAAATCACTATAACAAGACAGGGGACATCCTCTCTCCCTCCCAGCCACTAAGCTGCACAGTTAGTACACCATGTACGTACAGTGAATGAGGTTTGACTGACGGGTACTTCGCACCCTGGCATACCCAGGCCCTCTGGGTAAGCAGTCTAAATGCCATCTCACATCGAGCTCAACCTGCTAACTAGGACACATCTCCATAATCCTCCTTACAGAGAGTGGTGTGTGCCAAGGAACAGAACAGAAGGCTGGTGACCAAGCATGATTAGGATTAGCCGCGGACACCAGAAGACAGGGAAAGAGCTCCTTTACCTCAACCCAGCTGGTAATGGCGTAGCCGGCAGGAGTTTATCCTAATGTGAGAAAAGACAGATGTAACACTGCTTCTCAAGCCCTCAGATAAGGACAACCAGCTTAGGACCTAATGTTCCAAAGGTGTCTGGGTTTATTTAGTTTAGTTGAAGGCACCAGCAGACAAGCAGGGATAATACCCTTCATTATCTACCTAATGGTGCTTTCGCTGGTTCAGTCAGTTTAATAAAAGTGTCTGGGAGATATTTGTCTACATTAAATGTGTACATAGTCTTGGTCTGTTCTTGGTACACAGCACCAGACACAGGAAGTTCAGTGTATTAAAGTTTGTTAGGAGGGTGATGCCAGCTAACTGGATAAGGTAAGGCAGAGAGATATAAATAAAGATATGGTCGTGTTTTATAACTGCTTCACAATATCTAAACATAATTTAATCCAGGATGGCCCATGTTGTTTGAGTTTTTCTGTAAACTTTCAAACAATTCCAGTCTGTTTTATCTCAAGCTGACATATATGCATTGCAAGAGAAATGTTTGCTGTCAAATAATGATATTCCCATTAAAGATTATCAAAGTTTTGTGATGCTATTGATGAGCCCAACAGAGACCGAATGTTATGAAACAAAGAAACAGTGTGTCTATGTGTGTATGTATGTGTTTTTTCATTGTTATTGATTATTAATGAATGTACTGCATTGTGGGGGGCGCTAGTACCTAAGCATTTTGCTGCATCTTATTAACTGTGTATGTGACAAATATATTTAATGTTTGAACATGCAACTTCTCCTTAAACAGAATACACATGAGCATCATCAGGTATGCTATAGATATTTAACATGATGAAATGGGACCCAATGCTTTTGATCACATTCATGTGTGTCGTGTTCAATCACCTTCACATTGAAATAAGACAACTCATTTATTTTACATCAATGTCTGTTTATACTGGCAGCCACTGTCACATGTACAAAGCCATGAGAGACATGCCCTACCTTTAAAATATGGGAACATCTCCAGAATTCTTGCCTTGTTCTTGCCGGAAATTTGAACAGGTTTATAAAGGACAGATATATATATATTTATATTAGGGTCCAGGCAGAGTCCAGTCTTCATAATGATCACTGTAATCAACTCAACTGCTAGAATTGATCACACAGTGTGTGTCTTTGAAGCAGTCAGTAAAGAATAGCAAACCAACCCTACACAGCTCTTTAAGCCCTTATCTTCCTCCTCAACCTTTAAAGTGATACAAAATACCCTCTCTAGCAATCAAACCCCCATTACCTTGTGGCCAACAAGACCTTATTACAGTACAACTGATTCCACCCACACAGTGATATCCCACTGGGCCACAGCCATTAGCTCCTGCCCTTTGAAGGTTCCAGACACACATCAATCAAATCAGACACCCCCTCTCTACGCGGGTAAAATCAGTGCCGTCTCCACAACGTTATTTGGGGTAATGTTGCCGTGATTCAGCTGAAAACATCAAATCATTTCGAGCTCCAAAAGGAAAATATAAATGATTCAGTATAGAGCATGAGGACATCTGTTTGACTTTTTATTTTTTTTATTTCAGATCAGAGAAGCATAGGCATGAAACATGAAAAGTTGAAGAAAGACTGGATCGGTCAAGTGTACTCTTCTTCGTATTCAACCGAAAGTAGAGGTGTGGCTATACTCATTAAGAAACAACTACCCATCAGAGTTGAAATGTCTAAATCTGATTCGGAGGGTTGCAATGTTTTCATAAAACGGATATCTATTGCATATACTCCAGAATGTCATGAAGAGTGATCAGGTGAATTGCAATTAATTGCAAAATCCCTCTTTGCCATGCAAATAAACTGAATCCCCCAAAAACATTTCCACTGCATTTCAGTCCTGCCACAAAAGGACCAGCTGACATGTCAGTGATTCTCTCGTTAGCACAGGTGTGAGTGATGACGAGGACAAGGCTGGAGATCACTCGGTCATGCTGATTGATTTCGAATAACAGACTGGAAGCTTCAAAAGGAGGGTGGTGCTTGGAATCATTGTTCTTCCTCTGTCAACCATGGTTACCTGCTTTGCACAAAAAGGGCTTCACAGGCAAGGATATTGCTGCCAGTAAGATTGCACCTAAATCAACCATTTATCAGATCATCAAAAACTTCAAGGAGAGCGGTTAAATTGTTGTGAAGAAGGCTTCAGAGCGCCCAAGAAAGTCCAGCAAGCGCCAGGACCGTCTCCTAAAGTTGATTCAGCTGCGGGATCGGGGCACCACCAGTACAGAGCTTGCTCAGGAATGGCAGCAGGCAGGTGTGAGTGCATCTGCACACACAGTGAGGTGAAGACTTTTGGAGGAAGGCCTGGTGTCAAGAAGGGCAGCAAAGAAGCCACCTCTCTCCAGGAAAAACATCAGGGACAGACTGATATTCTGCAAAAGGTACAGGGATTGGACTGCAGAGGACTGGGGTAAAGTCACTTCCGATTGTTTGGGGCATCTGGAAAAAATCTTGTCCGGAGAAGACAAGGTGAGCGCTACCATCAGTCCTGTGTCATGCCAGCATTAAAGCATCCTGAGACCATTCATGTGTGGGGTTGCTTCTCAGCCAAGGGAGTGGGCTCACTCACAATTTTGCCTAAGAACACAGCCATGAATAAAGAATGATACCAACACATCCTCCGAGAGCAACTTCTCCTAACCATCCAGGAACTGTTTGGTGACAAACAATGCCTTTTCCAGCATTATGGAGCACCTTGCCATAAGGCAAAAGTGATAAGTAAGTGGCTCGGGGAACAAAACATCGATATTTTGGGTCCATGGCCAGGAAACTCCCCAGACCTTAATCCCATTGAGAACTTGTGGTCAATCCTCAAGACACAGGTGGACAAACAAAAACCCACAAATTCTGACAAACTCCAAGCATTGATTATGCAAGAATGGGCTGCCATCAGTCAGGATGTGGCCCATCAGGGGCAGATTGCAGGGGTCTTGAAAAAGAAGGGTCAACACTGCAAATATTGACTCTTTGCATCAAACTTCATGTAATTGTCAATAAAAGCCTGACACTTTTGAAACGCTTTATAAATGTAATTATACTTCAGTATTCCATAGTAACATCTGACAAAAATATCTAAAAACACTGAAGGAGCAAACTTTGTGGAAATTAATATTTGTGTAATTCTCAACTTTTGGCCACGACTGTACGCTCCTCCCAAATCTTCCCCACAATTTTTTGGTAGCCTTTCAGCATTGCTCTCATCTTTTAATTAATCAATAACCATCATTGGAGGAGATGGGAACTGTGTTCTTGATAAGGATCTTGATAAGTCACCAAGAGCTAAATCATTAGGTAAAGGCTCTCAAGCTTTGGGCAAAATTAATGAAATAGGGCTGGTTGATATTTGGCATTTAACACATCCCTCAAGACTACACATTCTTCTCTAACCTTCATTGTTCATATTTGAGGTTAGACTTCTTTCTCATTCCAAGTAACCCTGTTGGTCTGGTCAGGAGCTGTACAATTATTTCAATCCATACTTCTGATCATGCATTAATTTCTATAGAGTTGTTCTCTAAGAGCCCAACTCCCCAAAGAGCAAACTGGTGTTGTAATCACGCTATCCTGTCTGAGCCAGAGTTCCCTGAGAGTATACTTTTTGTTAAAGAGAATGACAACACTAATCCATCTATGTTTGGGGAAAACACCCTAGCTTATTTGCATGGCCTGATATCATATTGTAGTGCAAAAATATATATTTTTTTTATGTCTGAACAAAGAAATCAGGAAATATAACTTTCTCATTAAGAACAGTAACATAAAACAGCACCCGTCCAAGGACAGCTGGGAGAAATTGGTGGTGACAACGACAGCTCTTAACAAACTGCTCTCAAAAGAGCAGAAAAAAAGCTATTCATTAATAGACAACTATATGAGCATGGTAATAAATCTGCAAGTCTCTTAGCTAATCTGATTAGTTGTTGCCTTAATCACAACTCTGTTGCGTGCGTTAAAGATGTATCAGGCAAATTATGTTTTGGCTCCAATGAGATTTACTCAGTTCTATAAACTCACGAGCTACAGTTAAAAATTATACATAAATTACAAACTACACCTGTAAATATGACCCTGCATGTTCTGGGGAATGTCCCAAATGTATGCAACACAAAAGGTACTTATGTACAGTACATCTTATCTGGTACTGTCCCATTGTTAAAGATTTCTGGAAAAGGCGTGGAAGGGAACATCTAAAATATTTTGGCCTCTCCAATGCGTTCTGGATCGATACTTGGCTAACCCTGCACTGAAATGTTATACAAAAATCTAGATTAACAATTCTTCAATCACGGTTAATGACACGAAACCTGCTCAGAAACCGGTTGTGGTTGTTTCCTCTGGAAAGACTGACTTATTTCCTCCAGCCTGGTAAACTTGATTCGTTTTTACATATCTGGAGCCCTGTATTTTGGTTTATAGATGAGTGTGCGAATATACTGTTGAAGGGAATTCCAACCCATAACCCACCAAGCATCTGGGTTTTGCTCTTTGTACCATTTGGAATTCATTAATTATAATCATTTGTTTGGGCGGGAAGGGGAAGAGAGAGAGAGAGGGGTGGGACGGTAATATACGTACAGTGGGAAGAAAAAGTATGTGAACCCTTTAGAATTCCATGGATTTCTGCATAAATTGGTCATAACATTTGTTCTGGTCTTCATCTAAGTCACAATAGACACAGTCTGCTTAAACTAATAACACACAAACAATTATAATTTGTAATGTCTTTATTGAACACACTGTGTAAACATTCACAGTTCAGGTTGGAAAAAGTATGTGAACCCTTGGATTTAATAACAGGTTGACCCTCCTTTGGCAGCAATAACTTCAACCAAACATTTCCTGTAGTTGCAGATCAGACCTGCACAACAGTCAGGAGGAATTTTCAACCATTCCTCTTTACAAAACTGTTTCAGTTCCACAATATTCTTGGGATGTCTGGTTTGAACCGCTCGAGGTCATGCCAGAGCATCTCAATCGGGTTGAGGTCAGGACTGACTGGGCCACTCCAGAAGGCACATTTTCTTATGTTCAAGCCATTCTGTTGTTGATTTACTTCTGGCTTTTGGGTTGTTGTCCTGTTGCATCACCGAACTTCTGTTGAGCTTCAATTGGCAGACAGATAGCCTTACATCCTCCTGCAAAATGTCTTGATAAACTCATTTTTCCGTCGATGATAGCAAGCTGTCCAGGAGCCCCAAACCATGATGCTCCCTCCACCATACTTTATGGTTGGGATGAGGTTTTGATGTTGGTGTGCGGTGCCTTTTTTATCCACACATAGTGTTGTGTTCCTTCCACAGAATATTTTGCCACATCCAGGTGCTCTTTTGCGAACTTCAGAGGTGCAGCAATGTTTTTTCTGGACAGTAGTGGCTTCTTCCATGGTGTCCTCCCATGAATACCATTCTTTTTTAGTGTTTTACTTATTGTAGACTCATCAAGTCTTTAGCTGTCTTTAGCTGAGACTCTAGGATTCTTCTTAACCTCATTAACCGCATTCTCGCTGTGATTTTGCAGTCATCTTTGCAGGACACTCCTAGGGAGAGTAGCAACAGTGCTGAAATTTCTCCATTTATAGAAAATGTGTCTTACCGTGGACTGACTTTTAGAGATACTTTTGAAACCCTTTCCAGCTTTATGCAAGGCAACAATTCTTCATCTTAGGTCTTCTGAGATAGCTTTTGTTCGAGGCATGGATCACATCAGGCAATGCTTCTTGTGAATAGCAAACTTTTGTGAGTATTTTTTTTTTAATGGGGCAGGGCAGCTCTAACCACCATCTCCAATCTCATCTCATTGATTCGACTCCAGGTTAGTTGACTCCTGACTCCAATTAGCTTTTGGTGAAGTCATTAGCCTAGGGGTTCACATACTTTTCCCAACCTATTTATTTGACCTTTATTTAACTAGGCAAGTCAGTTAAGAACAAATTCTTATTTTCAATGACGGCCTAGGAACAGTGGGTTAACTTCCTTGTTCAGGGGCAGAACGACAGATTTTTACCTTGTCAGCTCGGGGATTCAATCTTGCAACCTTTCGGTTACTAGTCCAACGCTCTAACCACTAGGCTACTTGCCGCCCCTACACGGAATATTTAAATTATGTATTCAATATAGACAATAAAAATACAATAATTTGTGTGTTATTAGTTTAAGCTCACAGAGTTCGCCTATTGTTGTGACTTAGATGAAGATCAGATTTTATGGAAAATGTTTTCAAAAATCCAGGTAATTCCAAAGAGTTCACATACTATTTCTTGCCATTGTATTTATCTTTTTGAAAATAGTTTTTCCATGATATGTAGAAGTGACTTCTTTTTTTGCCTATTCGATCTTGTTTTATTCTTGAAGACATGGAAATTGCTTTATTATTACTTTAAATTGTTGTTTTTGTCTGTATGGGAAATAAAATGTCTGTATGGAAAATAAAGAAAGAGAAAGAAAGAAGCCGAGCCACTCAAGCGAACCTCTAATATTATGGCAGTATTATTGACTCCACATTATGGTATGATGTGTTGTGGCCCCTAGTTTCAAGAATCTTCAAGGCTAATTTATCCTTGAAGTGCATCTCCAGAGACGGTGCTTGCAACAGGAGGTAAGCCCTGCTGTCAGTGCACAATTCGGTTTTAACACAGTATGCATCCACGCAGTGGCTCTAGAGATGGAAAATAAAGTTGTATTCTATTGGTTAGAACAGAGATTTGAATAGAGGCTGAAATTACTATACATATTCTTATGCAACTGCAATACATGTAGAAAATGTTGTAAGAATCTAACACTACTATGCTAATATCAACAGTATAGAAGCTAATTTGGAGTCACATGAGCCTGGTCATTATATACATTTGTGCTTTAGCAATTCCTCTGTTGTTTTTGTTGACATGACTAACGCCAAACAACCTAACTAGCCATAAGAAGATGTAAACACAACTTTCACATTGCAAGTGCAGCAAAACTAAAATAAGAAGCAAATTTGGTGTTCTCTATTTATTCATTTAACTTTTTTTACTCCCCAAGAGAAGCATACATATTTTATAGAAGAGAACAGCGGTCTCGTTATTTACAAGATATAATAAATGTCTTACAACTCACAATAAGTGTGTTTCTGTGTTCTGAGGGCTGGGGAGTAACAGATAGAGGAACGGAGGGAGAGAGGGAGATACGGAGAAATACAGAGAAGACTTAACTACAGTACAATCTTTTAACAGTTGAGTGGACACGGCCCACCGCCATTTTTGTTGTCATATGTACCTGGACAGAGTGAAGAAGGTTGTTCTGTGACAGGGTGGCAGACTTATTTAGGAGACCCTCCTATAGAAAGGATGGAAGAGACAAGTACACAAACACGCAGTCAACCAGATAAGCAGTAGTTTAGATATCACACACACTACACACTCACACAAAAAACTCTTACTAGTTCAGGAGTAAAGGAGAGTACTCCAATGCTTTATCCAGGTATTAAGTCTGTTGAGTCTAGCGAGAGAGACTATCCACTATTCAGCTATGCATTTCAAATTGCATGGAGATGAAATGATTGACATAAGAGGTACTCCTAACAGAGATTTACATTCCATCAACTCTTTTCTTAGCTCAAGTGTTTGCCAAGTATTAGTCCAGTGTCACAACATAGCAGCTGTCTTTACAGTGGGCACCTCCCCTTTTAACCCCCCCCATTCTTAACCCATCTCCCAATCTCAGACCACTCAATACAAGGCACTCCTGTAGGGGCGGACAGGAGACTTGGGGGGGGGGGGGGGACTATGACTGACCGTGACATTTCATCCAGCAGTAACCCTCTCTAACCCACTGATCCAGGAGAATGAACAGTGTACAAAACCCATACCACCTGGAGGGGAGCCTGCTCCTAAGATATGTGTTTATTGACTAAGTATTGCAAGAATGTGGTGTGAAAAGTCTCTTTAGCATGGTTGTAAATGTAACATATACACTGAGTGGACAAAACATTAAGAATGTCTGCTCTTTCTACGACAGATTGACCAGGTGAATCAAGCTGAAAGCTATGATCCCTTATTGATGTCACTTGTTAAATCCACTTCAATCAGTGTGGATGAAGGGGAGGAGACAGGTTAAAGCAGGATTTTTTAGCCTTGATACATGGATTGTGTGTGCATGCAACTCAAAATTAGGAAGATGTTCTTTAATGTTGTACACTCAGTGTAGTTTGTATTTACCTCTTAACTAAGTGTTTAATTGATGGCTAATTGTATAGCATATGCTTGTAGACATACCCATTGCCTTGCCTCCTACTTAGACTATAAACTATTTTTCAAAGGGGAATTAGCTGTACCTTCAGAGCCCAAGCTCCAGTAAATAGACATAGAAATACCACTCTCCCAGAAAAGAGAAAGGTTGGGGGTTTGTGCGTTATAAGTATTGCTATGCATTGTGGGAGCTGAGGGAGAGAGGTGGGCAGAAGGGTGATGAGAAAGAAACCAAAACCATTCTCTCTTCACGGGGGGAAAAGCAACACAACAGAGCGAATAATACTGGACTAATCTGGAGGAGCGCACCCAATGTCTAATCTGATAAGTGTGCTTGAACAAACAGACGAGCCACAGTAAGAAGCACCTACACACATAACAAAACCGAGTGAGCAAAGTAGAGATTAGCTAAAGTCAATGACATTTTCAAACCGCCGCTTTACACACGTGTGTTCTGGCTCAACTCATCGGTTTCTGGACCAATCAGAAGACCCCGAATGCGTTCGCATTTGGTGAAGGGTCGGGAAGTTACTCAGATTCAGACTCTTTGCGGTGAAGAAACTAACGTTTGTGGGCGTGGCGTAGCGTTTGGCAGGAGCAAGGAGTCTGGGTAGCCAGGCAACTTTGTATCCCTAATTTACTTATTCCTTTAATTTGGCAGTTACCTGTATGTGTGTGTGTATTTTAGAGCCTTGCCACAGAGAGAGAGAGAGAAACAGAACTAACAGAAGTTGGTGGGCTGTGTTGTATTGGAGTATTCGCTCAGTAATGAGAGGCTCTTCTTGTTGTTCAAGGGGTGGGGTGTCAGGGTTCAGATGAGGTCGTAGACTCAAGGGGCACGGCTTAGAGTGGCAGCTGGAAAGAAATGTCCACATGAGCCTCCTGAGCCAGCGACACAATTTCAGAAAGCTTTACAACCTGCAAAGAGAGGAAACCGAGAGAGAATACTTTAAACACAAGCACAGCAGCAGGGATCTATATGAATGATCTCATTAAAAAAAACTGACAAAAACACTAAGTGAATAGTTTTAATTGCAGGGGGCTGTAACTGCCACAGGGTGGTCATGCCAAGCTGCCATTGTGCTGGCTAACTGATGCTCGTCTCTTTGGGGAGTAGAACACTCCAAAAACAAAGGAGAGCGAGTGGAGAGGAGATATAGTGGGAGTCAGTGAGAGCAAAGCCAGACTAGTGGTAGAGGGAAAGATAGATGGAGAGGCGAGATAAGAGGAAGGGGGCCTCTGCTCTGACTCAATGTCACTGCTGCTAGCTCTGCCAGAAATCAAAGTCATAAAGCTCAGGCAGTGTCACTTCAGCCAGTCAGGATGGCGATGAGCTGGGTTTAAACTGTCACTATACCCTGACGGTGTCAATTGACACACACCGCACGCACACACACACACACACACACACATTCTACCCTGTTGGTGACCCTCGTCTCACACACATTTTACACACTGCCCTCACACACACACACACCTCATTGCTCTGGAGCCTCAAACAGTTCCTGACATTTCTTTTCACATAGACCTACTGTACCACACACACAGGCACACGCACACGCACACCACCCTACATAAACCAGACCAGGTGCTTAGAGGGGTAGAGGTAGAGAGGTGAGTGTGTGTGTACCATTCTAGCGGCCTCGTCCAGATCGTCACAGGCCAGGAGCTTCAGTGGGCTAGCGGCAATCAGAGCTTTGGCATCGTCCACTCTGGATCCTGAAACACAGCAGAACAGCAGTCCCTCTTCAGCCTCGATCTTTTAGAAAGCTCTTTGGTTCTATTTTATATAGCTCAAATATCGGTAAGTGGACTGGAGGCAGGGCATGAAAGGGATAACGAATCCAGTTGTTTGTGTCATCCGTACCTGCGTAATTGTGCACCCAACTCACTCAGGTGCTTCGCTATATCACATTTGACATTGTCAGTAAGCTTGAGTTTATTTGCACACAAAAAAAATCATACAATGATGGAAAGACCTGTGTGTTGTCCTTGTTAATGCAGACAGAGAAGAGCTCCAGCTTCTTAATCATAGCCTCAATTGTGTCCCTCACATTGAATATAGTTGCGGAGAGTCTCTGTAATCCTAGATTCAGATCATTCAGGTGAGAAAAAATATCACCCAGATAGGCCAGTCGTGTGAGAAACTCGTCATCATGCAAGCGGTCAGACAAGTGAACACTATGGTCAGTAAAGAAAACTTTAAGCTCATCTCTCAATTAAAAAAAAACGTGTCAATACTTTGCCCCTTGATAACCAGCGCACTTCTGTATGTTGTAAAAGCGTTACATGGTCGCTGCCCATATCATTGCATAATGCAGAAAATGCACGAGAGTTCAGGGACCTTGCTTTAACAAAGTTAACCATTTTCACTGTAGGGTCCAAAACGTCTTTCAAGCTGTCAGGCATTCCCTTGGCAGCAAGAGCCTTTCGGTGGATGCTGCAGTGTACCCAAGTGGCGTCGGGAGCAACTGCTTGCACACGCGTTACCACTCCACTATGTCTCACTGTCATGGCTTTTGCGCCATCAATACAGATACCAACATGAGCAGGAGCTAAGTTTGGCTACATTCGAACTGTTAGTGGAATTCCCGCGAGAGAGTAACGGTTAATGTGATTGGATGTTCATTATTTGACTAGGCTACCTGTATTTGACATTGTGTTGTTATTTCGCTGAACACTAGATGGTTAAAAAAAAATTTTGGCAGTGAAACGAGGCTACTCAGGCGAGGAGAAAAAAAAAAAAAAAAAATAATCACCCAAATGTATAGCCCAGTTGGAAAATATAAATGGACTGTTTGAAAATGTAAAGGAAAAAAAAAGGAAAATAAAGAAATAAATAAATGTGAATGACATTGTTTTGGGGCGTACCCGACGGCATTGCGTATACCCCTGGGAATAGCTGGGCTAGACGATTGGAATAATAACCCTGCATCATGATTACAAAAGCATTCAATCAAAATAGCAGACTCAATAAATTAGAAGTCTGTAATTTGTTCATTAAAGTTCATTATACATAACTAAACCGTTTGTGAAGGAAATCATTTTAGTCCAATTACATTTAGTTTATGAGTGACTGAGTTCTGTATAACTTCACACATTCTATTTGTCCCTGTGTGTTTCAAAACATGTCCAGAAGGGAGAGGCTGGAATAAGGCTGGGAGCTACAGGGTCCCACAGCGCCGGTATTATGTGATACTTAGGTCCGATACGATATGCATTGCAATTCTAACAATTCTATATTTATTGCAATTCGATACTGTGATTTTTTTTGCAATTCGATGTTCCAAACATATTGCTCACCAAGTCTGCTGCAGAAAGACAAGTGAGCCATGAGAAAACAAGTTTCAGTCATGGAAATTAAAGTGCTGAAAACAAATTGGTACCTTACTTAAAAAAAGATGGAGAACAAGCTATGAAGGAAAAACAATATTGCTATATGCAACTGTATACATTTTTTTACCCACATCACTAGTGTGTGTGTGGGGAAGTAATAGAGCCTAATCCTGACAGGCTGCTTGCTCTTTGACCTTTAAAAGGCCACGCTCCACTGTCGCCCCCTACCTCTCTCCCAGACCAGTATGTGTGCCAAAATGGCAGTGCAGTAGCCTATATAACAAAGCTAAAATAGTTTTCACTGTAATTGCCACAGGGTGGTCGTGCCAAGCTGCTATTGTGCTGGCTACCTCATTGCTTGACGGTATGAGGGAGGTCAGTCTCACCTTGTAACCGCACCACAATGGGGATGTTCAGGTCCAAGTCTGTAACAGCCATGATGATGCCCTGAGCGATGATGTCACACCTCATGATGCCACCAAAGATGTTCACAAGGATGGCCTGCACCTGAGGACCCCAAACCAAAGATGTTGACCATGAAAGCATGACCAAAGATATTGACCATAGAAAACCAAAAACCAAGCAATCACAAAGCTTGATCACAAATTCATACAGGAACAATAACACAACCAGACCTTAAAGAAATCCTATAACATCAACAAAATCAAGATCACACTGTAAATGTAATGTGTATTATAAAACTGTAGTGGTTTAAATGAACACTTATAAATACCACACCATTACTGAGGCTCCATAATAAACCACAGACGCCACTAGGACCACACTAAGCAGGTGTCAACACAGAGACAATGATAGGAAATTAGCCACAAATATCCCTTATAACCATCTTTCAAAAACCTACTCACCCATCAATGAATGAATGACTAACTGTATGTCACACAGCAGGTTAGAACCCTCCCTGTACTCCCTCTAAAGTCCTCCCCCATTCAAAACCCCACAGATAAATGTCACCCTATAGGTTCCACCAGTAGTAAACCACACCCTCAGAGTGAGCTATCCTACTGATATCTTCAGGTAACTCCAGACATGTCTGTCAAAAGACACCTACTAACTAGGGGATGCGTGTACTGAAAAGTTGCTTTATACAAGCGTAACCTTCCTGAAGGTCCAAACATCAGGAATTCCTAATGAATCCCTACCCCCTAACTCCATCAAAACATCAATAGTATTAACTGCAGGCTGCTCCTGTACTAGATACCCAGACCTCCCGTTCCAGTTGGGGATAGAGGTCAGAGTGAAGGGCTGTGGAACACGTGACATGTTTGTGCCTATTGGTGCCACAGTGAGAAGTGAGTGCCTACTGCAGATTAATGCTTCTTTAATGACAACCAGAGATGCTAGGTGTTACAGTGATAAGTGTCCCCCATTCCTAGTCCTTACCTTCCTGTCAGAGGTGATGAGTTTAAAGGCCTCCATCACCTGGTGGGCTGTAGCTCCGCCCCCCACGTCTAGGAAGTTGGCGGGCGTGCCACCATGCAGCTTGATGATGTCCATGGTGGCCATGGCAAGACCAGCCCCGTTCACTACACAAACACAGAGAATATAGAGTGAATATACAAAAGAAATTGATTTCTATCACTACTGCTACTATAAAGCTAGGTGTGTGGTGCTGTGAACCAGTGGTGGGTGTGTTATGGCGCTCACCCAGACACCCGATGGATCCGTCCAGGCCAATGTAGTTGAGGTCAGCCTTGGCTGCCTGTCGGTCCCTGGCATCCTCCTGGGTCCAGTCCTGCATGTCAAACACCTTCTTCTGGCGATACGCTGCGTTCGAGTCAAAGTTGATCTTGGCGTCCATGCACATCACTGTCAGAGGGACACACAGGAGACAGAGGCTGAGCCCAAGATGGCTGACATCATCATTGGGTGACAAACCCAAAGACCCTGTAACTTCATTACAACAAAGCCAGAGGCAGATGTCCGTTTTTACTTTGAGGGGACATTTTCCAATGCCTTCAACAATTTCAAAGATTTTACTGAGTTACAGTTCATATAAGGAAATCAGTCAACTGTAATAAATTCATTAGGTCCTAATCTATGGATTTAACATGACTGGGAATACAGATGTGGTCACAGATACCTTAAAAAGAAAAGTAGGGGCGTGGATCAGAAAACCAGCAAGTATCCATTTGCCTCATGCAGCGCGACATCTCCTTCGCAGATAGTTGATCCGGCTGTTGATTGTGGCCTGTGGAATGTTGTCCCACTCCTATTCAATGGCTGTGGCCACTAAAAATAGTTGTTTTGTCACACTGCACAATGCCACAGATGTCTCACGTTTTGAGGGAGCGTGTAATTGGCATGCTGACTGCAGGAATGTCCAACAGAGCTGCTGCCAGAGAATTTAATGTTAATTTCTCTACCATAAGCCGCCTCCAATGTCGTTTTAGAGAATTTGTCAGTCGTGTGGATGAGCGGTTTGCTGATGTCTACGTTGTGAACAGAGTGCCCCATGGTGGTGGTGGGATTATGGTATGGGCAGGCATAAACTACTGACAACAAACTCAATTCCATTTTATCGATGGCAATTTGAATGCTCAGTGATACCATGACGAGCTCCTGAGGCCAATTGTCGTGCCATTCATCTGCAGCCATCACCTGTTTCTCCTTATTGTTATTATTACTATTATTATGATCATCATTATAATAATAATAATAATAATAATAAGTAATGTCATTATCATTAGTAGGCTTAGTATAGCAGCCTTGTACATTCTGTTTAGCCTTAATACCGTACCTTACTTAGGCCTATATTTCAATACTTTTATAGGCTACTGTATCAATCAATTATTTATTCGTTCATGTCATCACACAGCATACGAGCCATTCATGACTTTAAATGCAATCAAGCATTTTAGTTTTCAAATTAAATAACAAAAGCGACCATTGAATAATTAGCTTAAACAATAAGTAGGCCTAAACCGTTCCATTCCTGTTTTTAGTCTTTGCTGTAAAAGGCTTTACAAAAAAAAAAAAAAAAAAAAAAAAAATGACTGACTCTGGTACGCTTAAAATAGTTGACATTGTTCCAAACGGTCAGAAAAGTGATATTGTAATCTAACAGCACCTGTTTGGCACACATCATATGCACGCAGCGTTTTCTCCTTACTTCCTTTTTCTTGATCTACAGTATTTTCCACAACGATCACATTTATTCCACAAATCTGACTTCCCCTTTACCTCCTGAGCAACCAGTAAACATTCCCCATTTTTAGTTTATTTGTCACATCCATTTTTCTGTCACGTGTGTTACGGTGTTCAGAGTTTGTTATAACCTATTAATTTATGTGATTATGATATGCTATAGGTCACGCCCTATTGGTCATGTTTCACGTAAAGAGAGCAATGGTTGAGGGAATAGGAAATGTTTTTCCTAAACAAATTAGGGATTTCAGTAACATAACTTTTCAGTCAGAAACAGCTATAATTATGTTGCAGCTTCAACACGGACAGCGCGATACACTGCTGATGTTCTGTGGTGGTCGCTGCAGCAAGGAGAGAGAGACAACGGGTGATAGTCACACAGTCACTCGCTGTCTTTTTTTTTTTTTTAACACAGCAAGTCTGAACCAGGCCTGGCACAATCAAATTAATTGTGGTCGGACTCCCTCTAGTCATTTGTGTGTCTTAATTATTTAATCAAACAGTGTGCTTAAAGCATCAGACAAGCTCAGTGCATATAGTTGATTTGATTAAAAACACATAGTATTTGTCTATATATAGAAAAATACACCTTTTTAACGTTTCAACCAATCGATTGGTGAAAATAATTCTTGGTCGACCAAGATTTTTTTTAGTCGGGGACAGCCCTTGTAATGATCATGCTGTTTAACCAGCTTCTTGATATGCCACACCTGTCAGGTGGATGGACTATCTTGGCAAAGGATACATTCTTACTAACAGGGATGTAAACAAATGTGTGCACAAATTTTGAAAGAAATAAGCTTTTTACGCGTATGAAATATTTCTGAGATCTTTTATTTCCGCTCATGAAACCAACACTTTACATGTTGCGTTTATATTTTTGTTGAGTATAGTTCTGTGACATAGCTTTACTGTGTAACCTTGGTTGGCTGTACAGTACATGTCAAGTACATATCTGGGTTGGTGACAGATAAGATAGAGACTTCTACAGATGCTTGCTAATGTAGTAGGGTCAAAGGGCCAGCACTGGCCATTCCTACTGTCAATCAACTCTCCTGGTATGTATGGGGTTGGTCAAGTCATCCCATAACCACAAGGTCATTCGAAGTACATATCAGCACTGGAATGCCTTTACATTTCAAAGCTAACATAGGGCCTCTTATTTGACCCAGCCACCATACTCTACCACGTATGGCTATGATGTTGAAGACGGTTGGTTGTGCAATAACACCATCATTCCTTCAGTACCATGGGGTTTAGCTGCCTAATTGGCCCATCAGTTAGAAGTGCAGTGATTCACACTAGGGTTTTTCACTGGGAGTGCGTTAATGAGAATGATTGACAGTGAGTCATAGATCAATGGGAGAAGCCTCCAACCAAGCAACACACTCTCACCCAGCTCTTAACACTGGCGTGACTAACAACATCACTAGGAACGAAAAGCAAGTGTATGTGTACCCTGGCCAGAGGCGTCCTCCACCATGGGGTTGATCTCCAGCATGGAGGCGTCGAACTTCATGAAGACGTTGTAGAGCTTGATTATGTTAGCAGCTGCGTCGTCAATCAGAGCAGCAGGGAAGCCCATCTTTGTGGCAATCTGGAGAGAGAGCGAGAAGACAGAGAGAAGACCAAGAAAAGAGAGGGAGCAAAAGAAAAATGTATCAATATCGGTTCTTCAAATCTACAGTGTTTGTAATTTATTTCTACTTTAGCAACATTTACAAATCTATTACCAGCTTGTAAAACAGTCTTAAATTCAATTGAAGGTGAGAGGAGTTGAAGGCGAGGAGAAACAAATGACAATGAGGGGTATAGTGAATGTGAGAGACATTGTCAGGTCATGGTAACATTGCAGGCACTCTAAGAGACATGTAGTGCGTGAGATGGCATGTTGAGTGAGCATATCAAAGTCAAAACCTGACGTTTAAAGATATTACACTGCGTGAGGGGACATGCCTAACTAATAAGGTTCTGAGGCCCTTTAGAGAGAAACTCAAGACAAACCTCATTTGAATATAAATGTTGCAGCAAGTCGTTTGTTTAAACATGGACCGAAATAGCTAGCTTTAAAATCAGGTGGAGTATTGTTTATTTACCAGAGAACGTAGTGTTTCCTGGGATCTAAAAGACAAATCAAGAGGTATTTTTACAACAAGATCTCAACTGTACCGAAACAGCTTGTTCCATCTTGATTCCCTCCATGATGTCGATTGGCTCCTTCACGATGGCGTCGGGATTCTCCGCTGCCACATCCTCGATGTTCACGCCCCCCTGAGAGCTGCCAATCAACACGGGGCCCTGTTCAGAGGGAGGGGCCGAGAGATTATGAGTACCAATCATTTTACACATTCATTGAGTGGCAAGTGGCAATCAAACTAAAAAAGAGCAAACTAATGGAACATAGGTCTCACAGCAAATCAAGTTGTATTTGTCACATGCTTCGTAAACAACAGGTGTAGACTAACAGTAAAATGCTTACTTATGGGCCCTTCCCAACAATGCAGAGAGGAAAACAGAAAAATAATAACACTAATAAATACACAATGAGTAACGATAACTTGGCTATATACACGGGGGTACCAGTACAGCGGTACGAGGTAGATATCTACATATAGGTAGGGATAAAGTGACTGGATAGATTATAAAAAGCAGCAGCATATGTGATGAGTCAAAAGAGTTGTGCAAAAAGGGTCAATGCAGATATTAAATAGTTAACCTAACATTTATTTATGATAGCCCAGGTACTGTAACAAACGACTGAATTGATCCATCGGTCTTCAAATTCTCAATGACAACTGGTGTCTCATTATCCTTTTAGAGGACAGAACTATAACAGCAGCTGGACAACCAAGTATTTCAACATGTCTATGGCCATGTCCTTTACCACTACGCCATCTAGTGGGACCGTCCAACACAACACCTTCAACATTCAAAATCAAGAATAACACAGCTGCCCAATATGTCAAATCTGACGGCCTGACCCAGAATGGCTGAGCGTGATGTCAGCTGTTGTCACCTGAGAGGCGAGAAGGGGCGGGAATGACCTCACCTGAAAGGATCTCTCCATGGTGATGGCGAAGTAGTACTCCCTGCGGGGGTACCTGCGCTCACAGATGAAAACCTGGTTACAGATACGGCCCTGCTCGCCTGTCTGCTTGGTGTACAGCTTACGACCAATCATCTGAGAGGAGATGTCCCGGGCCTCCTCTGGACTGTAGGAGAGGGGAAGAGAGACAGAAGAATTGACACAGAGTAGAAATGGGTGCAGTTTGAGAGGAGTTGTCTCGGACACTCACGAGTAGACAATCTTCACTCCTCCCTTCAGACCTCCCTCGAAGGTGCCTTTGCCTCGGCCTCCAGCCAACACCTGAGCCTTCACCACTAGATCCTTGGTGCCTGAGACACCCACACCCACGAGGGAGAGAGAGAGACCGTAGCAGTTACAGACAAGCCCAACACGCCACTGCCATTTATACACACACACACACACACTGATAATAATGCAGATGTACAAACTACACAAAACATTGTCAGTGCAAACACTGCCTAATACAACCTTTCTAGCAAAGGCATGCACTCATGGCCCTAAATGACTAGGTTACTTCTGGACCTAGTCAAGTTAATCTGTATCCACAACCAGAAAACTGTGTGTTAGCATTGAGGAAGCTACACAGTGAATGGATACATTGTTCTACATCATGTTTATCCCTATTCATTACCACAGAGGAATTCAGTAGGGCAGAGATTATTTAACTTTATTGATCTAGTATAGTAACATATTAACAAAGTTAGACAACACTATTACAGTTAATTACAGAGTAGGCTACCTAAAAATTGCACTTGCCTAAAACCTCTATGACTTAGAAGATTAACAAATAGCTGATTGATGCAATGTTTTATGCACTGCAGAGATAATTATTTTATGGAAAAGTGTTTTCTCGTGTGATCCTTATTTAGTATTTGTCAAGAGCTACAGTTTTTTTCCCCCTATTGTAAATGTCTTTCAAATTATTTCCTTGACTTCATTAACAATAATCTAAACACTACAGTCTGAATCAAATTAAAAGGTTATCCCTAGTCCAGAGCAATGCCATTTATCAAAAAGGCTAGCCCAAGAGTATAGTAGTTCCATGACACTGACCCCTGAGGAAAAGGAAGCACTGATAGGTGTAAACAGGTTACTGTGTGTCCAGCTGAGCACAGCAGGCTGCAGAACAGTGTTAACTTCTTAGGGATCACTGCACAACTTGACCGTTTTGGAGAGCCTGGCGTGCCCAAAGTAAAATGCCTCCCATTCAGGCCCAGAAAATAGGATATGCACATATTTGGTACCATTGGATAGGAAACACTCTGAATTTTGTAAAACTGTTAACCATTTGTCTGTGAGTAAAACAGAACGGATATGGCAGGCAAAACCCCGAGGAATTTCTGTCCTGGAGAAAGTGGTTTTCACAGAGTGCCTCATTTGGAACCCCTCCCTCATGAAAATGCCCATAAAAGGGCATATGAATGCAGTACCTATCGCTTCCTCTGGATGTCCTTTGTCNTAGTGGAGGCTGTCGTTTCTGACTATGACGCGTGAACCAAATGGAGATTTATGGATATAATACATGACTTTTTCTAACAAAAGAACCATGGATTGTCTTCGTTGGACACTTAGGATGACCTCAGCAGAAGTTCTTCAACAGGTAATTGATTTGTTTTTGCTGTGAAATGTGTTATGTGTGTGCCACGCTGGCTAATGAATTCATGGCTATGAGAAAGTATGTGAGGTGCTGCCCTCAAACAATCAAATGTAGTGCTTTCGCCGTAAAGCCTTTTTGAAATCTGACAACGCTGTGATATTGCCAAGAAACAGAGCTTTTGATGAGTATGAAATACTTGTATATTGGTGGATTTTTAATAATTCAACTTTGGGATTTTGAATTTGGCGCTTTACATTTTACCTGGTGGTGTCGGGAGTGGGTCGCTAGCGCCCCAATGATCCCTGAGAGGTTAACTGATAGCCTTGGGTTCAGTGCTATGTTTAGACTGTAGTCTCTACTGCCGCCTCAGAGGCTATTAAAAACACCCTAAACAAGGCAAAGGGTCACACCATGTCAGATGTAGGCTACAGGCTCTGCGTGCAGCCCTCTCAGATTAGACCAGAGAAATTTGGGTGAATGTGTATACATGGCATTTTCAAAGTAACAAGAAAGTACACCAGGGCTGACTCCAAAGATTTGAATTAGATTGGTTAACCCCCGATTTGATTCAAATCACTTTTTCTGATTCGAGCATTCACAAATGCAGACAAGCTGTCACACACACACACATACCAGAATGCCCCAAAACAATGGTAACCCCCCAGCCCCTAAAGGGACAGGCCAGCTAAGTATTTTAACATACCATGAGACTTATACCGAAGTTTTGGATCAGGTACAGTCAACTAATGCTAGCTATCGTTAGTAATTAAAGCTACTAAGCAAAAAAAGTTGGACAGCCCTAAACAGCACTGTCTTTAGCATAAACTTCCAGACGTTCTCTCCGACCTCTTATTATGGCACTACGATGGTAGAGATATCCCTAGATTACAGTATAGGCCTACAGCCCACTCTGACAACATTCCTTACTCAGTAGTGCTGAGTGATTAATGCTTTTGAGGTAGGTTTGGATTATGAAAAAATTATCACGTTTTTGTAAAAAAATATATTTTACATGAAATGCAATATGCATTATGCGGGTTGAATGCTTTAACACAGAATAAAACAATTCATAAAAGTCCGATGATGGTACCGACTGCCCATTACTGCTTATCACTTAACATTATTAAAAATAAAATAATTTTAATTGTTGTCTATATTACATTTGTTTTATTTGATGACTATCATTTAATTCCAAGTCATAATCTCATCTCTACAGAGCTGCTGCCTATGCAGTCTGACAAAATCACTATTTTAGAAGTTAAGTAAATAAGGCATACTTATGACTGTTGAATACCAACTACCAATCACTTAGATCATGTATTTTCAGGTAGAGATACTGCATCTCGCATAGAAACTTTTCTATTGCGCCTTCTTCCATCTCATCTCTCTCTGTCTGCCCCACAATAACCTAACATAGCAGGCGTAACAGAAACACAGACAGGACGAGTAGGCACCCAATGGATGATGGTCATTGTAGTTGTTTAAAAACAAAAAAGCTCAGACATTTTGGTTAATCGCTCAGCACTACTGCTCAGTCAAACAACAATAAATAGGCCTATTGTATGTAGAACGCACTACTCACCCACTACTACCTTGTCTGACATCAAAATCAAATTGTATTTGTCACGTGCCGAATACAACAGGTGTACACCTCACCATGAAATTCTTACTTACAAGCACTTAACCAACAATGCAGTTAAGAAAATATTTACTAAATAAACTAAAGTAAAACATTTAAAAGTAACAATTAAATAACAATAATGAGGCTATATACAGGGGGTACCGGTACCGAGTCAATGTGCGTGGGTACAGGTTAGTCGAGGTCATTTGTACATGTAGGTAAGGGTAAAGTGACTATGCATAGAAAATAAACAGAAAGTAGCAGCAGTGTAAAAACAAAAAATGCAAATAGTCCAGGTGACCATTTGATTAATTGTTCAGCAGTCTTATGACTTGAGGGTAGAAGCTGTTAAGGAACCTTTTGGACCTAGACTTGGGCGCTCCGGTACTACTTGCCGTGCGTTAGCAGAGAGCAGTCTATGACTTGGGTGACTGGGGTCCAGTGATGTACTAGGCTGTACACATTACCTTCTGTAGCACCTTACGGTTGGATGCCAAGCAGTTGCCATACCAGGCGGTGATGCAACCGGTCAGGATGCTCTCGATGGTGCAGCTGTAGAACTTTTTGAGAATCTGTGGACCAATGCCAAATCTCTTCAGTCTCCTGAGGGAGAAAAGGTGTTGTCGTGCCCTCTTCACAACTGTCTTGGTGTGTTTGGACCATGATAGTTTGTTGATGATGTGGACACCAAGGAACTTGAAACTCTCGACCCGCTCCACTACAGCACTGTCAATGTAAATGGGGCATGTTCGCCCCTGCTTTTCCTGTAGTCCATGATCATCTCTTTTGTCTTGGTCACGTTGAGGAAGAGATTGTTGCCCTGGCACCACACTGCCAGGTCTCTGACCTTTTCCCTATAGGCTGTCTCATCGTTGTCGGTGATCAGGCCTACCACCGTTGTCGTCAGTAAACTTTATGGTGTTGGAGTCGGGTTAGGCCACACAGTCGTGGGTGAACAGGGAGTACAGGAGGGAACTAAGCACGCACCCCTGAGAGGCCCCCATGTTGAGGATCAGCGTGGCAGATGTAATATTGCCTACCCTTACCACTTGGGGGCTGCCTGTCAGGAAGTCCAGGATCCAGTTGCAGAGGGAGGTGTTCAGTCCCAGGGTCCTTAGCTTAGTGATGAGCTTTGTGGGCACTATGGTGTTGAACACTTAGCTGTAGTCAATGAACAGCATTCTCACATAAGTGTTCCTTTTGTCCAGGTGGGAAAGGGCAGTGTGGAGTGCGATTGAGATACATACAGTACTTTCAGAATGCACTGTAATATAGGACAACTGCCGATTCAAAGTGTTCATCCCCAAGTTAGCCTACTCCAATTAATTTGCCCACATCCTATTAAGGCATGGCTTACCAATCTCCTTAGCAACAGAGTAGGCTTCATCGGGTGAGCTGGCAACCTTGCCCTCGGGCACACAGACGCCAGCCTCTTTGAGCAGGCCGATGCTCATGTACTCATGCAGGGAGAGGTTCCTCTGCTGCTGAAGGTGGGGGGGCTGCTGCTGAGCCCCAAGAAGGCTGGAGGAACCACCCAGCACCTGGAGAGAGGGGAGGCGGAGAGGGATAGAGTAGAGAAGAAGTTATGTAGGGGGGGTACATGATGCAGTGACATGACAGTACCTACTCATATGTTAGGGGGAGTACATAGCGCTCTGTGAAAGGACACTGAATAAGAATAGCCACACCCACACAAAAGACTAAGAGGGCATATACACACACAACAAAAAATGTGGAGTAGATGTGTACAACACTGGAAGTTTGCAGATATCAAAGAGGAACGCATTAAACATGTCATTTGGGCGTCAAATGAATCATTCTGTCAACATCAAACCCATTTTTTTCAAATCTGAAAAGACCAAAAAATGTCAGCTTTGTCAGTGCAAGTGAGCAACATCCTCGATGGTGCATATCCTCCAATCAAAGGGTCATCATGCACCCCAAAAATCCAAGGAGGCAGAAAGTATGTGAGGATGCTTTGGGGGGCATTCCTCTTGAGCTGTCTGTATTCTCCCAACTGGTGGTTCTTTTTTTTAAAGAAACTAAATATGATTCTCTGAATCACTAAAATCTCAAATCCAGGTAAAATATCTAAAGTAATGTGAGTCTTATTCGGTACATTTAGTTATTGTTTGCTAGCCGCTCTAACTACATTGATAGCTTTAAATGGCTTCTTGGTAGCTAGTTATGAGGTTGGGCTAGCTAAAGCCAACTTCATAAAATTGATAAGTGGATAGTAGTATTATAAAGAAGAAGAAAAAAGTTGTTAATTGTTTTATTATATAGGAATCTGTACCCCCGATGGGCATGACGCTCCTGGCACCCCACTGTCCTGTCGTCTCTAGTCTATGGCAGCTGTGTTGGAGGTCACGGTCTAAACAACTAACTAGTACTGTACGTGAGCGAAAATCATTTGCTAACAAACACAAATCCCTGAACCCCCATAAGCTTGTTTAAATACATTGTTTATTGATACATTCGTCTTGCCATTGCTAAACAAGCAACGGCGTTAGCTAGCGAGCTAAACATTAGCAATGTGGCTAGCTAGCAACATAGCCAGTTTCCTAGCTACCTCAAAGGAGATAAGCGAATGTCAAATTTCACCCCATTTCTCCGAGACTTCGAAGATGGTGCAGCAGAAAAATAATCACACGTACAGGCAGCCGGATTTCATAACATTTTTCTCAACGTAGACTTACTTTGGATGCAGTGTTAAGTGTCGATCTTGCCCCAGAATTTCTCAGGCTAGCCGACAATCGGCCACAAATCAGGGACGCCGCCATGTTCCCTTGTCAAGCTAACGAATTGGGTGCAGGCGTAGTGACATAATAAACCAAGCGCCTGAGCGCCCCCTGCATTGGCTTGGCGCACATTCAATGGTCTTCAAAATTTGAAGACAAGACTATAAATACATACGGTCAACTGGACATTATATAATGCATACTTAAAACGAGGTCATGGTGGCCTTTCAAATTGTATTCTCTAAGATATGTGCAACACAAACGTATTTACTCAAAAGTGGTATTTATTTATCCGGTTTGGAAAAACCTACTGTATATACAAACCTATTTACACATGGGAGCAAAGACTGTTATACACTACATGACCAAAAGTATGTTGACACCTGCTCGTCAAACATCTCATTCCAATGTCATGGGCATTAATATGGAGTTGGTCCATGAGGGGGGACCATGACATTGCTGCTATAACAGCCTCCACTCTTCTGTAAAGGTTTTCCACTAGATGTTGGAACATTGCTGCGGGGACATGCTTCCATTCA
The DNA here is from genome assembly GCA_003317085.1 of Hucho hucho. Taxonomy (NCBI): domain Eukaryota; kingdom Metazoa; phylum Chordata; class Actinopteri; order Salmoniformes; family Salmonidae; genus Hucho; species Hucho hucho. Next base: position 534,747 of record QNTS01000524.1, read on the forward strand.
GCCACAAGAGCATTAGTGAGGTCGGGCACTGATGTTGGGCGATTAGGCCTGGCTCGTAGTCGGCATTCCAATGTATCCCAAATGTGTTCAATGAGGTTGAGGTTAGGGCTCTGTGCAGACCAGTCAAGTTCTTCCACACCGATCTCGACAAACCATTTCTTCATGGACCTCACTTTGTACATGGGGGCATTGTCATGCTAAAACAGGAAAGGGCCTTACCCAAACTTTTACCACAAAGTTGGAAGCACCTGTCACCAAAAGGTGTGGCTGAAAGAGCCAAATCCACTAATTTGAAGGGGTGTCCACATTCAAAAGTATATATAGTGTATTACATTTGGGATGACAGATAATTTTGTACAAATGTTTCATCAACAAGCTGGGAAAAGAGAGGGTCAGAGTGATCGAACTCTAGCTTTTCATCAAGGTTATGGGTGTGATGGATAGCTGGCTCTACGAGGTACTAGGAGTGTCCAATTCCCAACACACAGTCAGCTGATGATTCAGATATACACACACAGATGGGCGGGCTGATGGACGGATGGACAGACACACACTCAGCCAGTCAGTCCGAGTCGCTACTGCTGCTGGATGAGTCTGTAGACATGGCTTCCACGTCGTCCTCGTTCTCTTTGTTGTGGCCGGGGGGCTCCAGCCCAAAGTCGTTGCCATGGTGCGGGGGGAGCATACCCACTGAGACGTCGGACGATTGCCAGGGGTACTGGGGTGTAAGCACATCTGAGGAGGGGAGGGAGGAAAGAGTATTTAAGCTGCGTAATAGGGTTAGTATTATACAGTATAGTCCATAGAATCATATCAAACACACAGACCACAGGAGAAGAAAAAAAAAAAGTGTTGACTCAATTTGTAGAAGAAAGGAACCACACATAGAACAAAAGCATACCCGGCAATCTCCCAGCAGCCAGTGCATCTCCAGGGAGGTGTCCGTTCACGCCATTAGTTGGCAGATTGCTCATGTGACCCAACATTCCACTGCGCATCTCAAGGTCAGTTGGGTAAGGTCTACGTGGATCACCTGTTATAAGGAATACGTCATCAAGTCGATTGAAGAGTAATTACTGTAGTATTGTGAATGCTAGTCACTGCTGTGATAGAGGCTGAGGTTCAAATACTCCCTATCACTACGGAGAGGAAATTCCAGTCTGGAGAGAAGGAACATGCAAGGGAAGGAGGATCTGGGGGAGGTAGTGATTGGGGGGAAAAGGGCATCTATGACTTCAAAACAAAATCAAAAAAGGGCAGAAAGAAGACAAACCTGGTACCCAGTTGAGAGGGGCACACACTGCATTGCTGGCACTAATCCTGTGGGCATATTTGATTATCTCTTCTGAGGAGATGCTCCCTGAAAGACAACAGTTATTTTACTTTCATATCTATAATCTCTGGTGGTATTTATGTATCAGAAAGCTCTCCAGCTACTCAGACGAATGCTGTGAAAATCAGGGTCACCTTTTCTGGCCTTATCAATAGATTTTAGCTTCTCCTTTGCTTGGTAAACAGCAGTCGCCTAGAAGAGAGAGGTTTGGGCAAAAAAAGGTTAGGTTGAATCAAAGCCATAAGCAATGTGCTGTTGTGTTCCAATTTAGTAAAGGAGACACATTGTATAGTCTCTTTAGGATTTCTTATCCGTCTCGAACTCCGCTATTCTCACCAGTATATGTTCAGCCTCCTTCAGCTGTTTCTGGAGCTGCTGGATGTCGCAGTCTCTCTTCTCCACCTCCTTCTCCAGGACCTGCATTTCTTGGTGCACCTTGCCCTGATCCTGGGCCACACTCATCAGCTCCTGGAACTCTCTGTCTCGCTGCACCAGCAGCTCCAGGATCTGCCCACAGCAAAACACATGCATTTAGACTTCTGACCGACTGCACATTGTAACATAGACTACTATTGACTCAAAGTTGTGTGGAGAAAAGCAGTCTCAAAAACCTATTTCACAAATTGCAAACTAAATCTGAGTGGTATGGTCAGGTATGGTGCACATTCTATAATTCTTTGAATAGCTTGGATTGCGGATATTGTTGCTACATTTAAATATAGTTTCAGGTTGAATCAGGTGCCTGTTACCTGGGTGTCCTCGCCTCCTTGGGGGAGTTTTTGGCTCCTTGACAGTGCAAGCATCTCTATCAATTCCCTGAAAGACGAGTAACATTGGGTTTAATATATATATACACAATATATGGCTGACGTTATAGCCTATACAACAGTGGTTCACAACATTTTCCGGTTACTGTACCACCAACTGAATTCTGCTCTGCCTGGAGTACACCTAATGTACGCCCCCATGTGCATTTGACCAGTAACCCTATGATCTCATGAGTCTTCTCAAGTACCCCCTGTGGATAGGCCAATTACCCCCAGGGGTCCCAGTACCCCTGGTTGGGAACCACTGCCCTAGCAGTAACATTACACTAAGAACACGAAACGTAGGCATTGTTGAATAAAGTACAAACTAGATCATTTGAATGGCTGTTCAGGAAACAATTATTCGGGTGAGAAAATAATACATTCGTACCTGGATAACACTTCTAAATCGTCCAGTACCGATAATAACCGCTCTTTCGTAGATTTGTCAGTCACCGCCATTATTGTTTCCACGCCACTGCGCAGAACAGGAAACAGGATTTGTTGTGTGGAAATAGAGCTTGTTAGCGACGTCTGTTGGGAAGGAGTGAAACGGCCTTCTGTTGGCGGAGTCACGGAGGCGGAGTCACCGAGGCGGAGTCACGGAGGTGGAGTCACGGAGGCGGAGTCACCGAGGCGGAGTCACGGAGGTGGAGTCACGGAGGCGGAGTCACCGAGGTGGAGTCACGGAGGCGGAGTCACCGAGGCCAACATAGAAAGAGGCGGAGCTACATCTATACTGCAGGAACTAGTCTTCTCTGGAAGTTCGGCGCTCAGCTGTTGAGTTCAGGCGAATATTTGGTTGAGTCGAGTAGCACGAGCTGTGTGTGTTTATCTGCGCCGTCGTAGGAGGTAGCTACTGCAGCAAGATTCCAAACATCTTCGACGTGCTAAACACACTCGCTCTGTTCTTTTGAAACCAACCAGTGCAAATTTCACGATGGTGAAGGTATCCTTTAATTCGGCCTTCGGGCAGAAGGACATGAAAAAGGACAGCGAAACCCTAATTCCCGAGGACAAGGTGAGTAAATACAACTCTGCGAATAGCCATCAAGGATTGTGTTATTGACTGTACGTTTGTTTATGTGTAACTCTGTTGTTTTTGTCGCACTGCTTTGCTTTATCTTGGCCAGGTCGCAGTTGTAAATGACAACTTGTTCTCAACTGGCCTACTTGGTTAAAAAAAAAAAAACGTTAACGTTGTTTATCTAACGTTAGAAAACATTGTCACAGTTGAACAGACATTGAAGTCTTAATTTTGCCATCCATCTCCTAGTTAGCTCCTTTAGCCAGATCAGAGATTAGCCAGTACATTATATAGCTAGCTAATTACTGAAATTAGATACATTTGAACTAAGCGAAAGTAATAATTGGCCAAATGTGTCAAAATTAACGTTAGTTCTGAGACTTTTGCTTAATCAGCTCTCAATAATTCAATGACCACCATTATCTAATGTTAAAATTATAGCCTACAGGGGCTGCCAGTTATTCCTTTCTTTCCCCTTCGTTGTAATTGGGGCGGCAGGGTAGCCTAGTGGTTAAAGCGTTGGACTAGTAACCGAAAGGTTGCAAGTTCAATTCCCTGAGCTGAACAGGCAGTTACCCCACTGTTCCTAGGCATTGAAAATAAGAATTTGTTCTTAACTGACTTGCCTAGTTAAATAAAGGTTAAAAAAATGTGTATATACTCAAAACATGAATAAACTCAAAACATAAACTCAAAACGTGAATTTACATTCATGTTTTGAGTTTTGGAGATCAGCTGGAACTTGTTTGTCACTTGAAGCCAGTACTTATTTCAGTGTTCAGTCCCTGTTGCTTGCATTGATACACCCTCAACTGTTCTTTCTCATTCCATGAACAGCAGTAGCGTTATGATAAGGGTTATCAACACGGAATTGTCATCATTCTGTTGTTTGTCAGTGTTGGTTGTACCAAGAAATGGACAGACACACCATTCATTTCTAAGAACAGTATGATGCCAGGTTGCACATTAACAACAGTAAAACACATGAAATACATGAATAAATATGGTATATGAAATATGCAGGACAGAAGCCTACATGACACAATGCACATGCTCACAACTGATGGGAAGAGCAGGAGCGTGAGACGGCACTCATATGTCTGCTCACTTATCATCAAATCCATGCCAATTGGCCAGGTTGCCTTTGAGAAGATGATATGAAGTGGCAGGCGAGTCTGCATTGCAAATAACTCCATCTGTCTCCCCTCGCTGACTCATACCATTCAATACATTTTTCAGTACACAGTTCTGTCTTCTATCCTTCCACCCATGAAGATTCTCACAGCCTAGACTGTTGCCCCTTGGGGAAATTTGTTTTGGGTCTCCCAACAAGCCAAGCATTGTATTACATTCATCACAACACAAAACAATACAGGGTTACATACAGTCAATATGGATAATAGAACCAATGGAACTACCATACATTAGTCAAATCAAGCTTTATTTATACAGCACATTTCAGACAATATGCTTTACAGGAAAGCATATTTTGGAATCTTCAGGATCTCTGGCAGGCTATTCCAGAGGCTGGGGGCATAATAACTGAGGGACCTACTGGGTAGATAACATTAAAGCATGCCTGACATGTATTTTGTGGATTGATTTAAAAAAACAATAGAAGATTCTTAAAATGTATTCTAAATCTCACAGGCAGCCAGTGCAGAGACCTTAAAACCGGTGTAATGTGTGCTCTCCATCTTGGTCAGTACGCGCGCTGCAGCATTCTGTATGTTTTGCAGTTGACCAATGGCATGCTTGGGTAGACCAGACAGGAGAGCAATACAGTAGTCCAGCCTGCTTGTAGTAAAAGCATGAAAAGGTCTCTCTTAAATACTTGGATGGCTCACAACTTCCTCTAGCTAAACCAAGACAAGACCGAGGTACTTATTGTCGGAGCCAAAGCATAGAGAGAATCTAGCCCCACATTTGAATACAGCCTGAGAGAGAAACGGCTGCACCGTGGCAATGTTCCTCAGGTGGTAAAAAGCTATTTTGGTCACATTCCTAATGTGTGATTTGAAATTTAGTTCAGAATCTAAAATAACACCTAGGTTTTTTACCTGGTGTTTTATCTTTATTGCCTGTGAATTCAAATGTGCGGCTAGATTCTCTCTGCTTTGGCTCCGACAATAAGTACCTTGGTCTTGTCTTGGTTTAGCTAGAGGAAGTTGTGAGCCATCCAAGTATTTAAATCACTAATATAGTCTAATAATTGATCCGTGGAGCTAAAATCCTCCGGTGACACGAATGTGAAGTTGTGTATCATGCTGTGCTTTCTGATAACGCTGTCAAGGGGTAATGTATGTGTGTGTGTCAAATCAAATCAAATTTTATTTGTCACATACACATGGTTAGCAGATGTTAATGCGAGTGTAGCGAAATGCTTGTGCTTCTAGTTCCGACCATGCAGTAGTATCTAACAAGTAATCTAACAAATTCACAACAACTACCTTATACACACAAGAGTAAAGGAATGAATACGAGTATGTACATATAAATATATGGATGAGCGATGGCTGACCGGCATAGGCAAGATGCAGTAGATGGTATGGAGTACAGTATATACACACATATATATATATATATATATATATATATATCCTACATTACTCATCTCAT